>CAUYUJ010005166.1:35000-63774 GCA_963575745.1 Prorocentrum cordatum
CTCCTCCCCCTCCTCCTCCTCCTCCCCGATCTACGTCGGATTGCCGGATGAACGTCGGGTTCGCGTCGGATGTGCGTCGGACTTGCATGTTTGCGCGCTGCCACGGGCGAAATCAAGAGGCACCGACACCGCTACTCCCCGCACCTCTCCGGGGGTGCCGTGTGACCAGCATCTCCGAGCCAGTCCAGCGGTCGCGACCGAGGGCCTCCCAGGATGCCCCAGAAGCCGAAGTCGGAGCCCAGGAGGTGACACTCGGTACCTCTCCCTCCCCCGAGCCAGGGCTAGGGGAACAAAAAGTGACATAAACATAAAAACCCTGAGGTCCGCGCGGACTTCTCGGATCGGCGCTGGGGCTCCCCGGCGGCGCCTCCGGCGCCGCCCCTGGCGCGCTCCGCGCGCCAGGGAGGTGGCCCCAGCGCCGATCCGAGAAATCCGCGCGGACCTCCGAGTTGTCATGTTCATGCCACTTTCTGTCCCCCTAAGGGCGGGGCGGGGCCGGTCCAACACCGTCGACAGCAGCGCGCAGCCCGCGAGCAGCACGCCGTGGTTGCGGTCGTCCAGCAGCGCCCCGATGCGGTGGTTGAACCTCGGGCCGCCGGCCGCGGGGTTGGCGGGGGGGCCCCGGAGGGGCCCTCGGCGGGCCTGCGCGGCACGCGGGGGGCGAGCTCGGGGCGTCCGGGGGGAGGAGGCGGAGGAGGAGGACGACCAGGGGGAGACCTCCAGCTCCAGGGGAGGGAGGAGGCGTCCAAGGGGGAGGCGAGGAGACCTCCATCTCCAGAGAGAGGGGGGAGGCGTCCAGGGGGAGGCGAGGAGGCGTCCAGGGAGAGGCAGGGGGAGGAGGCGTCCAGGGGGATAGGGGAGGGGGGCGACGGCTGCGCGTGTCGGAAGGCAAAGGCCGCCAGCGTCCAGCGACTGGCGCCGAGGAGGAGGAGGAGGAGGAGGAGGAGGAGGAGGAGGAGGAGGAGGAGGCGGAGGACGAGGAGGAGGAGGAGGAGGGTGGCGGAGGGTGGAGGAGGGTGGAGGAGGAGGATCAGAGCAAATCCAAGATCGATGCCGCAATACAGCCTCCCGTCCCAAATCCCCTCCTTATACATCCATACAAGCATTCCTTTCCACTGCGGGCGGCCCCCCTTGAATGGTGAGCGGCCGGTCGGCCCGCGAATCAAGCGAGGGCGCCTGCTGTAAAGGATCCTCCCTCCACTTGAGGGACGCCTGAAGCAATTCCTTTTTGAGAATTGCACGCCCTCCATCCGTTTTAAATCGCTTACAAGTTGCAGGATGTCGAAGACGTGGACGCATGCCCCGCGGAAGTCTCACGCGAGAGTCCTTCCAGGAGGCCCGAAACTCCGCCGACCCCCGCTTGCCGGGGGCGACAAGGCGTGTGAGTTGATTGGCTGTCCCCCTCCCCCTGTCTCCTCCCACCTCTGGGGTCCAAACTGCCGTTTGAGGGGGGGGCGAGCTCGTCACCGCACCCTGGGGGCCTCCGGCGGCCTCCGGAACCACGAAATCTACACTCCGTGGCCCAGATGCCATCTAGCCTGGCTCAAGCTGAATTCGAACACGCCGAAGAGGCTACAAAAATAATTAATGCGGCTCCAAAACGGCCAGCCTCCAAGGCGCCACAAGATGGCTCCAAAAGGACCCCTAAAAAGGGTTCCAATTAGCAAACATTCATCCAATTCCCGTAGGAAGGCGGGAATTTTCAGCATTTTCGCTTGTTTGGTCGAAGTAACGTCCAAGACGGCTCAAGAAGCCCCCGAAACTGCTCCAAGACGGCCCAGGCAGCCCCCGAGAGGGCCCCAAGACGGCCCAAGAGGGTCACATGACGGCCCAGGAAGAGTCCAAAACGACCCACAGGGGATTCGACGCGGCTGAAGAGGGGCCCAAGAATGGCAAGTGAAATTGACACTTAAACCTTCCGCCCCAAAAGGGCACCCGAAACCGCCAGCCAGCGCCCAACAACCCCCCAAAGAGGCCCCCAAAAGGCCCCCCCGAAAAAATCAGAAACTCCCAAACGGTGTCCAGAAACTTCACCGTGGACTTTTTCCCTCTTCAGGGGGTCGGCGGACTGGCGTGAGCGTTGGGGATAAGCTCGTTGTGAGATTTGAAATAATTTGCCCTCCATCTGTTTAACCAGGTCAGGAAATCGAAATCGCGTGCGTATACTTCGCGGGAATCTCACGCGAGAGCCCCGTTTCGAAAGACGAACCACCCTCCATTCGCGCGAGTTGTTGGGCAATACGTACATAAAGCCAGGTCGAAGGAGTCGGGGAACGGTCATTTGAGTGTAGATGGTGGAATGCGAATCCTAATGTGCGCGAAGCCATACGGCGGGGGCGTTCATGAAGGGATGCGCCGAGGGGGCTCAGGCTGCAGACCCTGGGAGATCCCTTATCTGATGATGGCGGCGGCGATGTCCATGGCCGATCCACCATCGGGATTTCGCCGGGCTCCAGGCCCTGGATTCTTTAGCCAAGGGTTCCTTGTCTGATGGCTCCACCGCCTTGGAGACTCCCCACCCACTCGCGCACCTAAGGACAACTTGAACTCGGAAGCCGAGTATGCACGGCGCCGGGGCGAGAGCCCCCTTTTGAAAACGGCCCGCCCTCTATCCGTTCTCTGGCTGTGTGTTCAGCGATGGTGCTCGGCAGCAGCAGCGCGAGAGCACAAGCGTCTGGCCCCCGCGCCCACGCAATCTGAAGTCATCTTCTCCTTGAAGCCTTCTGCAGCGACGCGGACGATGAAGATGAGAGATGAGGACGAGGATGTGTATGCTGATGGTGCTGGTAGCGACGGCGAGCCTGGGAGCGCCTGGGGAAGGATTGTAGTGTTTGGGCACGCCGGGGAACGATTTGAAACTTCAGGGGCAGCCTGGGGAGCGCTTGCGCCCAACATCCGAGTCGGCGAGGGGTTCCCAAAACGCGTGGATGTCTTAAAAGTACGTGGTGTGTGTTCTGCCTCTGGTGCTCAGGAGAGGTTCCTCAGGGCCAGGCGTGGGTCGATGTCAGATGCGCACCACATGTCTTTCTTGCGCTGGAAAGTGTGGGTTCGGTCGGACGGGCGCGCACCGAAATTGCATCTGTTGCGTCGGATGGGGGTGGTTTGGCTGCTCCTCCTCCTCCTCCTCCTGCTGCTCCTCCTCCTCCTCCTCCTCCTCCTCCTCCTCCTCCTCCTGCTTCTCCTCCTCCTCCTCCTCCTGATGGATGTGCGCCGGGTACTCTTTTTCAATCGGGTGATGAGGGCTGGGCCGTTTGGCTGCACACCGGAGACATGTATGTATATAAGGTGGTGAGGGTTGGGTCGGGCCTGTGCGCACCGAACTTGTGCATCGGATGGCGGGGGCTGGGCCGTGTGGAACTGACCAGAATTATATCGGTTGCACTGGATGGTGAGGGTTGATAAACATGAACGCGGCACTAACCCACAAACCTACAATACGAATGTGCGCGGCACTAAAGCGATAACCACATTCTGAAAAAGAGCGGGGCCCATTCTCGAAACTGGCACAAACTTACAAGAACCACGTGTGCGCGGCGCTGCGGCGAGAACCACATCTTGAAACAGACCTGGCATCCATCCTTGAAGCTCTTGCCACTTGCTGTCGCTCGGACGTCCATGTCCCGTGCATTTGTCGGTTTCGTGCGTGCTTTTTTTGCTCGATGGTCCAGGATGGCTCGCCGAGAAAAAATGCACACGTCCGAGCGATGCCAAGTGCCAATATCAAGCTCAAGATCACACCTGGCGAGGGTGTGAATCTCGCGCGAAACGCCGGCCCCGGCCTACGGACTCGTCCGGTGGTGCGGCAGGGCGGGGTTTTCTCTGATGGCACGGAACGGAGGAGGAGGAGGGGGAGGAGGAGGAGGAGTAGGAGGAGGAGAATGAGGAGGAGGAGGAGGAACAGGAGAAGGAGGAGGAACAGGAGGAGGAGGAGGAGGGGGAGAAGGAGCAGGAGGAGCAGGAAGAGTCGGAGGATTAGGAGGAGGAGGAGGAGAAGGAGGAGGAGGAGCCGGATTCAGTGGAGTGCAAATTCCCTCGAGGGTAGGCGTAGCCCTGTGAGGGTGCTCATCAAGGTTGGGATGACAAGCCTTCTGGTCTCTATATATCTATATATATATATACACATCTATGCATATATGTGTGAAACACCCATGCATACATATATGCATGTACCGCACTTCGGCGCGTCGGTTCCGCCCGTCTCCGCTCCGCCGCTCCGCTCTTGCGCCTCCCCCACCCCGCCGACGCGCGGCGAGTCGCCCGGGCATCGCTGCCGGCCGGTTCTGCGGCAGCTCGCCACGGAGGGGACTCTCTCTCTCTCTCTCTTTCTAGCGTGCCCCGTCTTCGCAGGCTCGCACGTGCAGGCTGCAGAGGGCGAGAGAGCGAGAGAGAGAGAGAGAGAGAGCGAGCGAGCGAGAGAGAGAGATGGCGAGCGAGAGAAAGAGAGAGAGAGAGAGAGATATAAAAAAAGAGAAAGAGAGACCAGGGGAGAGAGCGAGAGAGAGAGAGAGAGAGCGGGAGAGAGACGCAAGGGCGCCAGACCGATCCATGATGCCGAAATCCCCGAATCCCACCAGCCCTGGAGAGCGTGATCAGCTTAGAACGTCTTCCCTTCTGGCCCCACATTCTTTCTCTTCGGGGAGGGGCTTACCCCTCCCCAGATCCCCTCCCTTGGACCTGGACGGGGGGGTTCGCGACCAATTGGAGCGTCCAAGAAGGCATTGGCTAGAAGCTAACAGTCATCGATCTCACTTAGGTTTTCGGTCAATTGTCGCCTCCTGGGGACGGACCATCAGGAGGCCGCATGATGTCCCCAAGAGGTCCCCAAGAGGATCCCAAGAGACCCCCAAGAGGCCCCAAGAGGCTCCCCCGAGGCACCGAAGATGCTCACGGGACCGCCAAGAGGCCCCCTATATGCTCCAAGAGGACTTCAAAACGCTCTCAAGATATATCCGAAGAGACTCCGAGGGGCATCAAAGAGGTAACTGGCCTTTCTGCTCGCCCTCTCCTCTTCCTCCTCCTCCTCCTCCTTCTCCTCCTCCTCCTCCTCCTCCTCCTCCTC
This sequence comes from Prorocentrum cordatum, assembly GCA_963575745.1. Taxonomy (NCBI): domain Eukaryota; class Dinophyceae; order Prorocentrales; family Prorocentraceae; genus Prorocentrum; species Prorocentrum cordatum. Next base: position 40,060 of record CAUYUJ010005166.1, read on the forward strand.
CTCCTCCTCCTCCTCATCATCATCATCATCATCATCATCATCATCATCATCATCATCATCATCATCTTCATCAGCATCATCATCATCATCATCAGCATTCGCCTAATCCTCCTTCCCTCCTCCCTCTTCCCCCCCTCACCCTCCTCCTCGTCCTCCACCTCCGATTCCTCCTCCATCCTCCCCCTCTTGGGGTATGACGGCTTCCCCACCCCCTCACTTCACTGCATGCTTCTGCACATCCCTGACCAGGGCAACTCGCCTAGGCAACGTTTCTGGATGTGCTGGTGGGGTTACTTTTTTGGTCGGCGGCTCCAAGGCAACGGTCAGGGAGCGGAAGCGGCGTCCGGGATGCGGCACGGTGCGAATTTGCGAACACAGCCGCCACGTTGGCAAGCCATTTCGCACCTGCACAGCAAGTGCGCAGTTGCACATGCACAGAACAAAATGAAATACATTCGCAAGCAAACGCGCTGGTGGGGTTACTTTTTTTGATTCGCGGCCCGCAAGGAGAAGTCCAGAGGGCGGTATGACCGAGGCTGGGGCACAGCGACAGATATCTGGTGGGGTTACGCGCAGCGTCTAGAATTTGTATCACCGTAGCTTCTTGGTTCAGGCGTTTGAGAAGGCGTAGCCACGGTCTCACGCCCTAACGCGTGGGGCGCCGAACCTCTGACATAGCCTTGAGTTGCACCATAAAAATACAAACTCGGAGGTCCGCGCGGATTTCTTGGATCCGCGCTGGACCCTGGCGCGCGGAGCGCGCCGGGGGCGGCGCCGGAGACGCCGCAGGGGGCCCCAGCGCCGATCCGAGAACTCAGCGTGGCCCTCCTAATTAGTTATTGAGTTAATGTCAGTGTTCGTGAAACGAACACTCTTAGTTTATGTCAGTGTTCGCCCAACGAACAATAGTCTTCAGAGCTTTGTATCGGGTCGGGCGAAAGGGGGGGATAGCAAAGGGGGGGTTTGAGAATCAGCTCGCGTAGCTGATTTTCCCGGCGCCTCCCGGCGCCGGAGGCGGCCATGTATCGAGGAATGGGCCCCTCGGTGAGGCCGAAACCAGCTGCATGCAGCAAATTTCGTAGCCCCCCCTTTCCCAATCCCCCCCTTCCCCGGCCCGATTGTATCAGGGAAACGACGGCCCGATTGTATCACGTTTCCCTAACACAAGGCTCCCATGACTTGTTACCGAAGGATGGGCCGGTGAGGACCGCCGAAGCGTCCAGGCCGAGCCGGCGGCAACGGCACCCCCCTCGCGCGGCGGCCCCCGACGGCCAAGACGAAGGCGAAGGCGAGGACGACTCCGACGACCACCCGCCGAAGACGACGAGGACGGCGAGTGCGAGGACGACGACTTGCCATCGAAAACGACAATCGACGACGACGACGATGATGACGACCAGCCGTCGCATCCGACGGGGACGGGACGAGGACTTACCATCGAAGACGATGAGGCAAAGGGGGACGACGACGGCCTACCGCCGAATGCGACGACAACGCCGGAGCACGAAGAAGGGTTACCTTCCCGCCCCGCCCGCGGGTGACGCCAACCGCCCGTTCGATCCGCCCAGTGTTGAACATGACGGCATTGGTGGCAACGGAAATGACTACGATAAGCTCGCGCGGCGTCGGCGCGCGCAAAAGTTTTTGACACCGCGTCGATCGTTCAACCTTGAACCGATCGCGGCCCCGATCGTTCAAAGTCGAATTCCGCCGGGTCCTGTGGCGTTACCATGGCCCTTGGTGCTTCCGCGTCGTTCGATCATGCACAGTTCAACCCTGAACGCCTTCGCCGGCGTCGCCGGCGCGCCATCGCCGCACGACCCTACCGTACCTACCAAACCACCCCCACCTAACCCGCAGGCGCCGTTGGGCTTGTCGATTTCCAGCAGAGAAGGCATTCTGGAACACGGTGAAAACAGCACGGACAACGGGAACCGTTCACCCCCTAGCCCGAATTTGTGGGGGGTCTGTGGCATTATGGTTGGGTGGTGGGTGGTTTGCTTAGTAGGGAGACGAATATGATGATACCGAACCTGAAGTCAAATCTGGCTGGCAACATGCGACGTCGCGCCAGCAGAGGTCGTGCAACGCCTTCGAAGACTACGCGTCGCTGGCAGGCATGCCACACAACCAAAGCCCCCACTCTGAATTTGTAAGAGCGGCAGGATCGAGGAAGTGCAGCAAATGCCACGGGCTGAAAAACAATGTCGCCGACCCCCTTGGGGGCGCCATGCTGTGAGGGCTGCTGTTGGACTGCTGTCTTGTGCCATATGTGATGTGCTCTGCTAGGAGTCTCCGCTGTCTCTCCCACCACGTCTCCTCTCTGCAGTTTGCCCCAGGCATCCGATGCGGTGGCTTTGCCTAGCAGTGTTTCGCCATCTGCTTTCTGGTGAACGAGGACCACAGCAGAACAAATCCATAAGGGGAACAGGGAGCCCTGGGGCGTTTGGTCGCATCCGTGGCCGCTCAGGAGGGGAGGAGGGAGGAGGAATGGGGGAGGGAGGCGGGAGGAATCGTGCTCCCGCCCGAATTCAGGCACCATGCTCTCGCCTCCACGCCTGCTGCATTTCGGCCCTACAGCCGCCGTCCCTCCACGAATATATACGAATGCACAACTGGCCATCGCTCGGACGTCCATTTCTTGTGTTTTTTTCGGTTTCGTGCGTGGCTTTTTCGCCAAATGATAAAAAGGATGCTCCTCGATGGTCCTCGCCGAAGGAAAAATGCACACGTCCGAGCGATGCCAAGTGAGATCCCAGGACGTCCATTGGCTTCTGGCGTGGGAAGGGAACGTCGCGCTCTCCATGGCAGGACCGTCGAAGCCCAAGAAGCCCAGGGCACCCTGGAGGCAAGCAAAGGGGGCGTCCTGACATGGGCCTCCACTGCGCTCAGGGGTCGTGCTCTCGCCTCCGAGACGACGGCCGCCCCGCCCGGGGTGGCCCAGCAGGGCCCCCACGAGATGCTGCCCACAGCTCTGCCTGCAGACAGCGAACGTCTTCTGAGTCGGTGTTTCGGCACTGGGCGGTGGGGGGGGGGGAGGGGGCGGGGGGGGGGGGGTCCGGCTTTGGACCTCTGCTGGATGCGTCCGTTCGCAGCAGTGTGTCCTGTGGGGGAGACTCCACCTGCTCGAGACAGGCGCCAAAAACTTCCGAAGATCTACTCCGTGGGGGGGGGAGGGAGGTGCGAGAGCCCGCGCCGATCGGCAAGACAGTGCATCAACGACGCTCCCAGCGCCCTGCCCCAAGGTGGCCCCAGAAGCCCTCCGACGCTCCCCCAGAAGGCCCCGCGGTGGCCCGAGAACCGATCCAGTGTGGCCACGGGTGTCCACGCCTGGGGGGGCCGGCGGCAGGGGGCGCAGCCCTTCCGATCATAAGCTCTGCCCCGCAGAAGGGCAACGCGAGTCTGTGAAACGGACGCTCCGTATGAGAGGCGATGCAGTGCAGTCAGCCCGCACAGCCAGGATGGCCGGCAACCTTTCCAAGGCTGCCCTTGCATCCTCACCAGTTCGGCCCATCCTGAGCCACTTTCGCTGGCCAGCCTCACTCGAAAAGCGTTGAGATGGCCCTCCAAGGCCCTTGCATCCTTACCGCACGTGCTTATTATACAGGTTGACTGTAGTACCGCAGGAGTGCGCATGCGCGCTCAGGAGCCACGCGAGCTTGTGAAACCTACGCCCCGCATAGGAGCGATGCAGTCCCACTCACAGCGCATCAGCAGTGCTGGTAAGCCGAGCCCCTCAGATGAATGATCGCGCCCAGCACAGGAACAATCCCAGACAAGCGACATCTGGACTTTTTCAACACGCGGTCCCCAGGACCGGCTTCTCATCTTCAAACGTTCTTGTCGGGGGCGCGCAAACATGGATTAGCGATCCATGGATTTGGCGCGCGGTCGCCAAATCCGTGGATCGGGGGAGGTGCCCTCCCCAAAAGGCGGCCAATGCCGCCGCGCTCGGCGGCGGAAATCCGCGATGTCCTGTGGAAACGGGACCCGTCGCCAATCCACGCCCCCTTAATCCATGCTTGCGATCGCCTGATCTTGTTCCAACGAACAAGCATGTCTGGGACGCGAGCCCGCGAAACCGAGGCTCCGCGCCGGAGCAGTGCTGAGAACGCCGCCAGCGCACCGCAAGCGCGACAAGGCAGCGCGCGGCATGCTTCCTGGCAGAGAGCTGTGGCACCGCACAGGGTTGTGCGTGCGGCACCGCGGCAGTTCACGCTCCGATCAGCGACAACTCAGGCACCCATCGGTCGTGAGGAGTGGGTATCCGCACGCGAAGTGCGAAGGCGTCGAAAACAGATTGGACTTCCGCCAGCCCCCTGAAGAGGAAGGAGCATGTCAAACACCTCGACGCTTAAAGTAGGCAGGTGCCTGAATTCAGATGCTCATTCTGGGGACCTTCCTGGAGCCACTCGCTCCACTCGTGCGTCGAAGCTGCGTCGAACCTGTTTAGAACCTGAGTCGAACCTGAGTCGAACCTGAGTCGAATCTGAGTCGAATCTGTGTCGAACCTGAGTCGAACTTGAGTCGAACCAGAGTCGAACAGATCCATTAGGTGGGCCCCAGGAAGGTCCCCACAACGAGCATCGAACTGAATTATTCGGGGAACAAGGAATGGCATAACCACACAAGCCTGGAGGCCCGCGAGGCTTCCTCGGATCGGCGCTGCGCCCCCCCGGCGGCGCCTCTGGCGCTGCCACTGGCGCGCGCCGGGGAGGGGGGTCCAGCGCCGATCCGAGAAATCCGCGCCGGCCTCGGAGCTGTTACGCTTCTTTCATCGTGTGCTCCCCCGAATCCTACTGGAAACTGGGAGTCCAGCAATGCCTCCCTCCAACGGCCGATGGGCAGCTGTATCCTCCTCCTCCTCCTCCTCCTCCTCTTCCTCTTCCTCCTCCTCCTCCTCCTCCTCCTCCTCCTCCTCCTCCTCCTCTTCCTCCTCCTCCTCCTCCTGCTCCTGCTCCTCCTCCTCCTCCTCCTCCTCCTCCTCCTCCTCCTCCTCCTCTGCTCCTGCTCCTGACCTCCTCCTCCTCCTCCTCCTCCTCCTCCTCCTCCTCCTCCTCCTCCTGCTCCTCCCCCTCCTCATCCTTCTCCTCCTCCTCCTCCTCCTCCTCCTCCTCCTCCTGCTCCTCCTCCTCCTCCTCCTCCTCCCTCTCCACCTCCCTCTCCTCCTCTGGGTAAGATGAAGCCAGGACGATGATAACACTATCGGGTGGGGATAACTCGATAGTCTCTGAGGTCCGACGGTCCTGGATGATGTCTCGGGCGCCGCGGCCTGCTCAGAGCGTTCCAGAACGCTCTGAGAGCGTTCCATCTCGCTCTGGAGCGGGTTTATCCTCGTCCTGGCCCCACCCGACCTTCCCGGGCCTCGGGGCCGTCAGGAACGACTCGGGGAGGGGGGCGAGGGGGAGGAGAAGAGGAGGAGGAGGAGGAGAAAGAGGAGGAGGAGGAGGAGGAGGAGGAGGAGGAGGAGGAGGAGGACGACGAGGCGGAGGAGAAGGAGGAGGAGGAGGAGGAGGAGGGGGAGGGGGACGAGGAGGAGGAGGAGGAGGAGGAGGAGGGATCACTGTACCCCGGGAAGGGGTCGAGACTTTTGGTTGGCGCACTCTCTGCACGACGGGAGGCCTGCTCGCTGCTTCAGGCCTCTGGGGCCCCCTACCGTGCCTCGGGACACTCAAGAGCGACTCGAGATGCAAAACTGGGCCCCGGAAAGGGGTCGAGAGCCTCGGTGGGCGGCGCGCGCGGAGGGGGGGGGGTAGGGGGAGGGGGGAAGGCTTCTTAGAAGGGAGACTGCTACTTCGAGGGCCCTGGCCCTGCATCCACAGACAAGGCCCGCGCCTTCGAGGAAGCAGGCGTGCTTCTAAGAAGCCTTCCCACCTCCCCCTGCCCCCTCTGCGCGTGGCTGCGCTCAAGCGGCGGCCAGTCGGGAGTGCTCCACTGGGGCCCACGACCGCGGCAGTCGAGCAGCGTCGGTTTCCGAAGGGCGTCGGCCTTCATAATCGAAGCTGCGACCATCGTGCCGCGAGGCACGGAATCGCTGTTTGTTCGGCGATGACTGACGTAACGATAACTGTCGTGGCAAGGTTACCCCCCCCCTTCGTTTTCGGCCACCGAGGAGAAGGAGGAGGAGGAGGAGGAGGAGGAGGAGGAGGAGGACTGGACTGGACTGGACTCCTGGAGTTCGGTGGGTTGCGGGGTTGCTCGCGGCTCAACTGGATTGAAACCTGGCCTCGCGAAGAACTCTGAGTGGCGTACCCTTCGGGCCGCCTTCCTATCCACGGCCCCTGCGCTCGGGCGGAGCCGCACTGCCCCATTAGGGGCAGCCCCCCAATATGGCACGCAGCCCAGGGGCGCCCCCTGGGGACCGATGAAATGCCTTCGATCCCAGTGGCCAGTGTGCGCAGGTCATTACTTGTCGAATGAGTGCGTCACCCTAGAGAAAAGCCGCAGGGGGAAACGCGGAACACCTCACCTGCGTTGCAGGTGGGCCACTACTACACTACTACAGAGAGCTGTTCCTTGCCACCACGTGATTGGCCACCACCCCACCCCTTCAACCTCGACCCCCCAACGACGGGCGGAGCTGTACCGTGGGGATCGGCGGGAGGTTAGGGCCGTAGGCCGTGGGGATAGGGAGCAAATTCTCATTCTTGACAGGCTCGTGCCTGCGTAACAATCCACTGGCACTCGACCGAGTGCAATCAGCTCTCTAAGTCGCTGGCTATTCTGCAGACTGGCGAGCTCAGGCCTCAACCTCAGGTCCCTTTGTCCGATCAGGCTTTGAGACGCTCTCCCCCGATGCTCATGATGACTGTGCGCACTGTGGGGATGAGCTGGCGACCTAGCTCGTGATCCGAATCGATCGCGATAGTGAGGCGCCCTTTGTTCCCCTGGCTCGATCCCTCCTTCCTGTTCCGCTTCCACTGCCAGTGAAGGACGACCTCTCCCACCTCCAGCATCTTGAAGCCCTTGAGATATTTTTCGTAGATCTCGCGAAGCGCCCTGCCCCACTCGGTCTCCTGCTCGGCTAGGAAGGTGAGGCCATCATGAATATGTGTAGATGAGGAGGCCCACGACTCCTGAAATTCACCACCTCGCCCTTTTCCTCCTTCTCGGCCAAGTCGTTCGAGATCTCCTGGTGGCGTTTGCCCGCGTCCTCCATCCGATCCGTGACCCCGCCCTCTACATAGTCGAGCGCGTAAGTGGCCGTCAGCTCCGCGATGGCCCTGCTGTCCGTCAGCACTAGGAGCGCGATGATGAATACGAGCTGCCCTATGATCTCGTGGACTCCTTTGCCCTCTTGGAGCTTGCCCTTGACGTCCTTGCTCGGCTGACTTCTCCCCCAGCACGTTGGGGCACCTGAAGCCAGACTGGCTTCTCCAGCTCCATCTCTGTCGATCGGTTCGATATCAGGATGAAGAGATGGCCGCACTTCTCGAGGAAGATGGCTGCGGAGATGACAACATAGACCCCCTGTGTCAGCAGCATGATACTCACGCAGGACGCACTTGAGGGCCGTCACGGGTTTCTCGGGGAGGAGCGTCGTTGTGCCTCGAGCGGGGCAATAACCCTGGAGTATTGCACGCTGAAGGTGTTTGTTACCTTGACGCCCAAAAGCTCGGCGACACACGATGCAGGAGTTTGTGGGGGGTCAACGCCGAGCTGAGGTTTCTTACAAAATGGATCCCCCTCCTGTGGTTGGGCAACTCCCGTCTGGTTCGAAACTCGCACCCACACCTCTTTTTGCCTGTCTCAGTGTCAAGCTGCCAATCACACTGCCACTCCGAGGGCGCCTCGTCTAGTGGAGGCTCAGCAGGGCCAGCGTGCACCGTCTGCGTGTGAAACGGTGGGGCTGCATGCGAGAGACAACGGGCGCGAATCTCTGTGAAATCGAGCTGGAGAAGAATGCGACGCCAGCGATGCGGCATTGAAAGCGACCATGCGCGGCCTAGCGAATAAAAAGAATCTGCGCAAGCGGCGCATCTGCGGTCCACCTCCGTCTCGACGGATTGGTTGGCATGAGGCATCGGTCCCAGGTATCGCACCGCATCTTTGAATAGTCCTGGAAGAGATTCTGGATGTGAACGAGCCCATATTTTGCGAGTAGCGGCCCCAAGTCTTTTGGAGTTCCTGCTTTGTCTGATTTCTTGCATACCCCACCTCCATTAGAGCACGATCGAAAGCATCATCGATGTCCTTCCTAGTGTCGAAGAAGTCCTTGATCGATATGGGTGCATGAACCACATGTATTTGAAACACGTCATCTGCATAAGTGCAGCCCCCCACGTGTGCCCTCAAGTCTCGCCACCTGGCCGTCAACTGGTTAGCGAGGGCATCCGAATGCTGGATCGAATATTTCCATTTTGTCAGTGGTCGTGAAAAAGTGCCCCGAAATAACTGAACAGCGCATGGATCCCCCATCAAGCCGCCTACGCCCGTGTTCAGGGTCACGTGGCCCTCCACGGTCTCGAGGGTGATCGTGCTCATCTTGAATCGCTGGGTGCACATGTCGATGTTCTCGGGCTTCGCATACATCTGGACAGTCTGCTCGAGCTCGCCCCACTTGCCGCAGGCGGACGTGTTGCTGAGGTCTTTGTAGCTGATGGCGGAGCAGTGTCCTGCCTGTCGGAGCCTCCAACCTGTGATCTGATTGACAAATATTGCATCTTCTCTGCGCGTTCCTTTGACGAAGCCACGTTCGAAAAAATATGCGGGATATGGAGTACGTCATGGTGATAAGCCTTGCCCATAGCGTCGATCACGTGCCGTTGGATGCGCTGTCGCTGAAGCTCGAGCTGTTGTGAAATATCCCTAAGCTTGGTCTCACACTCCCCGAGGGTCTCCTCATCTGCCTCCGTATGCTGTAGTCGGAGTTCGGCCCGTCGCTTGAGTAGCTGTTCTCGTTCTTCCTTAGCCTGCTGGTAGGTCGTGTCGTTCGTGATCTTGGCCTCGAAGAACTGTTGCCCCGCGGCGATGAGAGTGTCATGTATGAAATCCAAAGTCTCGTCGGGGCGTCCCCGCGTAAGCAATTCACGCCACTTATCTTCTTCTTCCTGCATACGGGAGGTGGCAGCTCTCAGAAATTCGGGTCGAAGGGTTCCTTTGCGTACAACTTCCACCATGGCGCCCATGTTCCAGCGGATTCTCTCCGCCTGGATCCTGAGGGTAAAATCTTTGATGCAGCTCATTTCCATGTACTCGGGAATGTGGTCCCTCGGTGGTCGGCCTCTATACGCTTGGAGGGACGCTCCTAGTCGATAAAGTGGGTGGCATGCCGTCACGAAATCAGTCATGCCCAGTGGCGCACATATACAATCAATAGGGCTCTGACCGCCCGCATTCCCAAAGAAAGTGGATTGAAGATCGGGACTTCTCGTGTTCATAGCCAGCATATGATGCTGTTCATTCGCATGTCGAAGGCGCTATCCTGCTCCATTCCGTCGATGTTCTTTACTTTTTCCTGCTCCGACCGCCGACGTTTCTACCACCGACCATTTACTTGAGCCTCTGCTAAGTCCGAGTCCGTCATTCAGGTCCGTGTATAGTATCGGGGTACTTCTGTAGGGGAGCTCCGAGAGCACTTGGTCGTACCATTCTATGAGTGTCTTGACTGTCGCTACAGAATGAAAGATCTCGGCCGTGCGCTTCGGCTGCGTCGGAAAATAAATAATGATTGCTGTCGCGTCCAGCGGGCCGCGCTGGATCCGCACGGCCATGGCGCGTCCATGGGCGCCCTCAGGACTGGCCCACGTACGGCAAATGTGGGCCTCTGTAAAAGAACGGTGTAATATTACGGCGCATCCAGCAGATTTTTTCGTATAGGGACCATCTGCGGCGACCTCTGCTTCGAGAATCAAACGACCATGAACTCGCCGACTAAGAATCTGCTCTGTGGGTCGCCTGGGTCCAAGAAGTATGATGTCCATGTTGGGGCAAGCAAGAACAATATCATCAGCACGCGATCCAGAAAAATGTAATGGATTGAACCTATCACGCGGAGGGTCATCGGCCAGCAGGCCGTGCTAGCTTCTGGAGCGGGATCTGGGTGTATGGCCAATCGGGTCCCCTCGTGGACCTCATGGGCGCTGCCAGAAGACTGCCTCGAGCTGTCACGGCAGCTATAAGGAGGAGGAGGAGGAGGAGGAGGAGGAGGAGGAGGAGGAGGAGGACAAGCACAAGGACGGACGAGGAGGGAGGACGAGGAGGGAGGAGGACGAGGAGAAAAAGGGGGAGGAGGAGGAGGAGGAGGGGAGGAGGAGGAGGAGGACGACGTAGGAAAAGGAGGAGCTGTCACCCTCCATACTATCGATTTCGTTCCCCCTCCCCCTACCCCCGTGTGCGCGTGCGTGACTTTGAGGGCCGACGCTACGAACAAATCCTGACATCGGGAGCTTGGGCCTCGAGCCCTGGAGAGCTCCCTCGATCCGGGCGCCGCAGTCTTCTCGCAACGGGCGCTCTCGCCAAGCCCTCCTCCTCCTCCTCCTCCTCCTCCTCCTCCTCCTCCCCTCCTCCTCCTCCTCCTCTTTTTCCTCATCATCCCTCTCGTCCTCCCCTCCTCGTTCTCGTCCTTGTCCTCCGTCCTCGTCCTCGTTTCTCTCCCTCCTCCCTCCTCCTCCTCCTCCTTCTCCCCTCCTCCTCCTCCTCCTCCTCCGCCTCCAGCTCCTTCTGCGGTTTCTTCTCCTCCTCCTCCTCCTCCTTCCTCCTCCTCCTCCTCCCCTCCCTCCTCCTCTCCTCCCCTCCTCCTCCTCCTCCTCCTCTCCTCCTCCTCCTCCTCTCCTCCTCCTCCTCCTCCTCCTCCTCCTCCTCCATGTTTCTCCTCCTCCTCCCTCCTCCTCCTCCTCCTCCCTCCTCCTCCTCCCTCCCTCCCTCCCTCCCCTCCCCTCCCTCCCCCTCCCTCCCTCCCCTCCCCTCCCCTCCGCTCCCCTCCCCTCCCTCCCCTCCCCTCCCCTCCCTCCCTCTCCTCCTCCTCCTCCTTCCTCCTCCCTCCTCCCTCCTCCCCCCTCCCTCCTCCCCTCCCTCCTCCCTCCTCCCTCCTCCCTCCTCCCTCCTTTCCCTCCTCCTCCTCCCTCCTCCCTCCTCCTCCTCCTCCTCCTCCCTCCTCCCTCCTCCCTCCTCCCTCCTCCCCCTCCTCCCTCCCTCCCCTCCTCCCTCCTCCCTCCTCCCTCCTCCCTCCTCCCTCCTCGTCCGCCTCGTCCTCCTCGTCCGCCTCGTCCTCCCTCCTCGTCCTCGTCCTCGTCCTCGTCCTCCTCCTCCTCCGCCTCGAGGCCCAGGGCCCTCACAGGTCGATCTGGCTCGAAGCGGCGCGCAGGAAGGCGGGGTCTGGGGCGGAGTCAGGCCGAGGATAGACTCGGACGGGGGCTCCCCGGCCACTTGCAGATTCGGTGCTCGCGCTATGCTCCGCCCTCGCAGGGCTTTGCAGCGTCGTCCGCCCCTTGCTTCTGCATGTCCGAGCTCCGCAGCTGCCTGCACGCCCTCCTGTGCTCAGCCGCGTCCTTGCTCTTATGGACACTGCGCAGGCCTGACGAAAGCTTGAGAGGTCCCTTCCAATGTGAGATCCAGCGGCTCTGGAGGCTGTCTCGGGCGTTGCGGCCTTCCCTGAGCGTTCCGGAACGCTCTGAGAGCGTGCCGGAACGCCCTGGAGCGGATAAATTCTCGTCCTATCTCCGTCCGAGGGTCTTGGGCTTCGGTGGTAAGTCGCAATTCTTCGCGATTTGTGTGTTTTTTCTCGCAGCGTCGGATCTCAAGGGTCGCACGTCTGGGCTGCGTCGCTGCCAGTTTCGATTGATCGAGCCCCCTCCCAGTGGCCCCCCTCCCTTCCTGGCATTCCCTCGGGCCTGGGCCCGTCCGATCCTCACAGCATGGTCGGCGGCGGCGTCTGGGACTCCATCTCCTCGTCCTCGCCGGCCTCAGGCTGCGAACACATGCAGCAGAGGAGGTCGGACTCAGGGCGGGCGGGCTGCCAAGAAGGCGGGGTGCACATTAGCAGTGCAGTGGGTCAGCCCTCTCAGAAGGCGCGCCCCCATCCCCCTCCCCGCCCCCTCCAAGTGAGAGGCGGGGGTGGGAGGAGGAGGAGGAGGAGGAGGAGGAGGAGGAGGAGGAGGAGGAGGAGGAGGAGGAGGAGGAGGAGGAGGGGGGGAGGAGGGGGAGGAGGGGGTGGAGGAGGGGGGTTCTCGAAGCAGGCCTCGAGCTTGCCCCTGTCCCCGGGATCTGCGAGCCCGAAGGCGATCACAGTCTCGGGGAAGCGCCCTCAGACACTGAGAGGGGATCCTCACGACCGGCAACGAGATAAGTGGAAGGACACCAACCGCCCGGACCCCAGACGTCGCATTTTTCTCACACCGTCGGCCCCAAAGGTCTGGACCCCTTCCTTGGGACGGGCCCTTCATCCTGAATCGTTCTTTGACGCTCCCAAGGTCCGGCAAGGGCCCCAGAGGCAGAACGTAACGAGAAAGCGCCCGTCGTGTTTTTTCCACAACGCGCGGAGGTCAGGGTATACGCCTACACCGATCCTGGCCGGGCTCATCATGGGCTCTGGATCGGCGTGCGCACCCTCCTGGCATGTGCACCGATGCTAGGCCCAGGATCGACGCGCAAGGCGAGGCCAATCACAGGGGCGAGGACGTGCTTCGGGCTGGCCTGGAGGAGCACTAACAAAAACCGCATAAACAGAAACTTTCGGAACTCCGCGCGGATTTCATGGATCTTCGCTAAGAGCACAAACGCGTATAAACAGAAACTTTCAGAACTCCGTGCGGATTTCATGGATCTTCGCAAAGAGCGCAAAACTGCACAAGCAGAAACTTTCGGAGCTCCGCGCGGATTTCTTGGATTTTGGCTGGGCCCCCTCCCTGGCGCGCGGAGCGCGCCACGGGCGGCGCCGGAGGCGCTGCCGGGGGCGCCGAAGCGCCGATGCAAGAAATCCGCGCGGAGCTCCGAAAGCTAATGTCTATGCAGCTTCATGCTGGCGGCAAAGCAAACACAAGGGGGCAAGGGGGAGGGGAGAAGGCTTCATAGAAGGAGGCTGCTTCTAAGAAGCCTTCTCCCCTCACCTTTTTTACCCCCCTCTGCGCGTGGCCGACTTTGTTTCTCGACGTGCTTCAGGCTGGCATGCAGCCGTCGCAAAAGGCCGCCCCCCCTGCCCTGCTGGAGCCCCCTCCCCCCTCAGTTGCTATGTTTTTTTCTTCTTGGATGATTTTTGGGCGCGTTCCCTGACCAACCTTGGGACAGACCCCCTTCTCCGGACACCCTATATCCCCTAAGGGTCATTCGTTTTGATCCCCCCCTTCTGTTTCTCACGGCGGTGAATAAAACTGGTCCCCCCTCCTCCTCGTCCTCGTCCTCCTCCTCCTCCTCCTCCTCCTCCTGTTTCTCCTCATCCTCCCCCCTCCCTCCTCCTCGTCCTCCTCGTCCTCCTCCTCCTCCTCCTCGTCCTCCTCCTCCTCCTCCTCCTCCTCCTCCTCCTCCTCCTCCTCCTCCTCCTCCTCCTCTCCTCCCGAACATTCTATTACACGGTTCAGCCAAGGCCGTGTCGCAGACCGAGGCTGGCCACCTTCGTCGTAGCTCCGGGGTTGGGATTTAGGCGGACCCCCGTTGGGGCGCCGATCCCGATGGGTGGAGGCTGGCCATCGCTCGGACGTCTATTTCCGATGCATGCTGCAAATTCGCGCGCATATTTTCCCCACGATGATCAGGTCCTGTCTCTCCTTCCTGTCCCGCCTCGCCTCGCTGCCTGTCCCTCAGAGGTCATGGCGCCAACACCACAGAGCGGATTTCGCTCGGAAAACGATAGGGTGTGCCCGGAGTGCCCTGGATAAAAGAATTTTCCAGATTTCGAGGTAAACTTCGTGTGATCTTCGCCATGCTGCTTTCCACGATTTTCCATGTCCGATGATCTTCGCATATATTCCCCACGGTTTCCCGCATATTTCTGGTTCGCCATGCTGATCTTCCCCACGATGATCTCCGCATATTCTCCCCACGATTTTCCATTTCCGACGCATGCTTCAAATTCGTGCGCATATTTTCCCCACGATGATCCAGGATGCCCCTCGATGGTCCAGGATGCTCGTCGGAAAACGATAGGGTGGGCCTCGAGTGTCCTGGAAAATTTCGTTCCAGAATTCGAGGTGAATTTCGTGCGCATGCTCCTCCCTCCTCCTCCTCCTCCTCCTCCTCCTCTTCCTCCTCCTCCTCCTCTTCCTCCTCCTCCTCCTCCTCGATGGTCTTCGCCGTGGAAGTCAGGATTCGGTCGGTGATCGCCGATGCGCCGGCGCCGCGGAAGCTTCGCCCTCCTGCCCCCGTCGCTGGGCGTAAGTCGGGCGTGTCCCCCCTACAGGGTGGGTTTTGGGCGAAAAATTGAAAATACCCCCCAAAATGCACCCAAATGGTCAAAACATCGTCCCCAGACTGTTTTTTTGACTATCCTTGAAGCTTCCCCCTGTAGAGGGACACGCCCGACTTCACACTGGGCCACCTGACATCGCGCCTCGCGACCCGCGATGCGCGATGATCTTCGCGCCCTCGCGCCGTCCCCTTATGGAGGAGGGCAGCTGCTCAGGCCCAGACCCAGCCTCCTCCTCCTCCTCTCTCCTCTCTCCGGCTCCTCCTCCTCCTCCTCTCTCCTCTCTCCGGCTCCCCTCCTCCTCCTCCTCCTCTCCTCCTCCTCCTCCTCCTGCCCCTCCCCCCTCTCCTCTTCCTCCTCCTCCCCTCCTCCTGCTCCCTCCTCCTCCTCCTCCTCCTCCTCCTCCTCCTCCTCCTCCTCCCCACCTCTCCTCTCCTCCTCCTCCTCCTCCTCCTCCTCCTCCTCCCTCCTCCTCCTCCTCCTCCTCCTCCTCCTCCTCCTCCTCCTCCTCCTCCTCCTCCTCCTCCTCCTCCCCACGCCCTCGCGCCTTGGATTCCAGGGCGCGCCATCCCGTGGACACGCGGTCGCATGGATGCGGCGTCCCGCGCGGGGCATCCGCGAGAAAACGCCCCGTGTCCGCGGGGTCGCGACCCCGCGAGGCCGCGCATACGGATCAGGACTTTCGCCCACGGCTCCTCGCCCTCGCCCTCGTCCTCGGACTCGGGGCCGTCGCCCGAGAGGAAGGCCGCCACCGCCTTCTGGATGTCCTGGCCGACGCCGCCCTCGGAGCCCTCGTGCCCCTCCGGCGCCGTCGCCGAAGAGGGGCCCTCCGCCTGGGCGGGCACCGCAGGGAGGAGGGAAGGAAGAGTCGGAGAGGGGGGGCGAAGAGGGAGGGGGGGGACGGAGCCGGAGGGAGGGACGGGGAGGGAGGGATGAGGAGGGTAGGGGGGGAACGAGCGGAGACAGGGAGAGAGAGAGAGAGAGAGAGAGAGAGCGAGAGCGCGAAAAAACGAGAGAGAGAGAGAGAGAGACAGACAGAGAGACAGGCAGAGAGACAGAGAGAGAGAGAGAGCGGGCGCAGCACCGGGAGCTCCGCGGCAAGGCGGCGCGCCGCCCCCCCGCCGCTGGGCACCGCGGCGGCGCCGCGCGCTCGGCTCGCCGCGGCCGCGGGGCCCGCCGCGGCGGGCCTTCGGGCGGCCCGCCGGAAGACCTGGAAGAACAGGTGGTCCGCCTGCACGAGGGGAACGAAGAATGACATGGAAGGGGCCCTGGGGCACACGAAGAGATACACACAAATATGACAGGATTCCCCACATTTCCCAATATTTCCTGGGTTTTCGTCTTCCCCCCCCCCCACACACTTCCCGCAGTTTCCCCTATTTTCTTGGAAATCAACGTTATTTCCCCTGCGTCTGTGTGTGTGTGTATGTGTATGTGTATGTATGTGTGTATGTGCGTGTGTGCGTGTGTGCGTGTGTGCGTGTGTGCGTGTGTGCGCGTGTGCGTGTGTGTGTGCGTGTGCGTGTGCGTGTGCGTGTGCGTGTGCGTGTGCGTGTGCGTGTGCGTGTGCGTGTGCGTGTGCGTGTGCGTGTGCGTGTGCGTGTGCGTGGCGCGGGCGCGGGCGCGGGCGCGTGCGTGGCGCGGGCGCGGGCGCGGGCGCGGGCGCGGGCGCGTGCGCGTGCGGCGTGCGCGGTGCGCGTGCGCGTGCGCGTGCGCGTGTGCGTGTGCGTGTGCTTGTGCGTGTGCGTGCGCGTGCGCCTGTGCGTGTGCATGTGCGTGCGCGCGTGCGTGCGCGTGTGCGTGTGCGTGTGCGTGTGCGTGTGCTTGTGCGTGTGCGTGTGCGTGTGCGCGTGCGCGTGCGCGTGCGCGTGCGCGTGCGCGTGCGCGTGCGCGTGCGTGTGGGTGTGCGCGTGCGTGTGCGTGTGCGTGTGCGTGTGCGTGTGCGTGTGCGTGTGCGTGTGCGCGTGCGCGTGCGCGTGCTCGTGCACGTGCACGTGCGTGCGTGTGTCGCGTTGCGCCGTGCGCGTGGCGCGTGCGCGTGCGCGTGCGCGTGCGCGTGCGCGTGCGCGTGCGCGTGCGCGTGCGCGTGCGCGTGCGCGTGCGCGTGCGCGTGCGCGTGGCGGTGCGCGTGCGCTTGCGCGTGCGCGTGCGCGTGCGCGTGCGCGTGCGCGTGCGCGTGCGCGTGCGCGTGCGCGTGCGCGTGGTGTGTGTGTGTGTGTGTGTGTGTGTGTGTGTGTTGTGGTGTGTGTGTGTGTGTGGTGTGTGTGTGTGTGTGTGTGTGTGTGTGGGGGGGCGTGTGCGTGTGCGTGTGCGTGTGCGTGTGCGTGTGCGTGTGCGTGTGCGTGTGCGTGTGCGTGTGTGTGTGTGTGTGTGAATATATGTGTGTGTGTGTGTTTCCCTCCTGAGACATGAACATGGAAACTCGGAGGTCCGCGCATGTTTCTCGAATCGGCGCTAGGGCCCCCTGGCGGCGCCTCTGGCGCCGCCCCTGGCGCGCTCCGCGCGCCAGGGAGGAGGGTCCAGCGCCGAGCTGAGAAATCCGCGCGGTCCTCGGAGTTTCTATGTTCATGCCATTGCTCGTTCCCCTATGCACCGAGCCCAGACCCCCTCACGCGATGCAAAACTCACGACGGGAGGTTTTTCGCTATTGTCGGCGCCGGGGGGCCCTCGCCGGGCCCCCCGGGCAGTCAAAGAACGACTCAGGATGAAACGCCGGCCCTGGGGAAAGGGTCGGGACTTCTGGGGACGCCGCCCTGTAAAGAAGTCAGGACGTGTGACAGAATCACGACGGAAGGTCGTGTCGCTAACTTTTGCCCCCGGGGGGCCCCACTGGGCCCTGGGCCCGTCAAAGAACGGCTCAGGATGCCGACCCGGCCCCCAGGAAGGGGTCCTGAGCTCTGCATGGGGGTCGACGCTGCGAAAAGGGGGCCTGGGAGACGCGTTCGCGCCGTGCCAAAAGGGCAGGACCGCAGGTCTTGGGCCGGCTTCGGCCCCCTGCAGGGGCCTCACCTGGCCCCGGGCTCGCTGGGGCATCCGGAAGAGCAGGTGGTCCGCCTGCACCGAGAGATCCCCAGAGATCCGAGGATGTGGAGTCTTCCTGGATTTCGGCCTCCAGACTTCTGAAGGGGCCCTGGGACACACAAACACATAGACACAAGTCAAAGGATTCCCCACATTTTCTCCTATTTTCTGGTTTTTTGTCTTCCCCCCCCCCCACTCCCCATACTTTCGCATTCTCTCCTGGGAATCGACGATTCATTGTGTCTATGTGTTTTTGGCTCCCTCCTGAACTTCGGCCTCCGGGGCCCGCGGTTGGGCCCGGGGGCCAGCAAGGGAGGGACCCGGGGGCGAGAAAACACCCGCGCGGGGAAGGGGTCGGGACCTCTGGGGCCGCGGATGGAGCAAGTCGTATCGGCGGACATCTGGGTACAGTCGAGGCGTTGACCTAAGGAACACGAAATAAGAAACGAGGCCCCCTTTTTCCCACAAGTTAAACTTCGACTTCCCATCGAAAGTCCAAGGAATACCTGAGGCCAGCTGCAAAACAACTGAGGAACACTGAGCCCCTCCCCAACATAGTGGGTTCCTTCTTCAGCGCCCCGACTGTACCCAGACACGATCGCGTCGTGGAGAAAAACAAATCAGGACAGGGGAGGTTTTTTGCCATTCTCGGCCCCTGGGGGCCCTCGCATAGAGGAAGGATGCGCTGGCCCAGGATGTAAGGGCCTTGGAGGGCCACGCTCCCTGAGATCCGGGCGACTCGATGTTTTCGAGCCGGGCGTTTTTCGCCCGGCTTCGGGCACGCGACCCTCAGAGATCGATCCGGCTCGAGAGATGGTCCAGGGGGTCTACACCCTGCGAAATGCTTTAGAAATCATGGGTTAAGAAATTCATAGTCTCAGAATTTGAATAAAAACCCAGAATGTCCATTCAAATCTTAGGATCTACATTGAAACATTAAGAATAATCGAGACTCTCGCCGAAAACTTAGGTTTTCTTAAGCATCGCCTAAGTGTAGGGCTCTGGTCGCGATTGTTCACGCTGTTTCAAGTTTTTCCACGACGTCGGATGCCAGGGCCAGACATCATCGCGCCGTGGGGCAAAATCAGGGCGGGAGGAGTTTTTCGCCATTCTCCCTCGCTGGGCCCCGGGACCGTCAATCAGCGACTCGACTCTCCTCCTCCTCCTCCTCCTCCTCCTCCTCCTCCTCCTCCTCCTCCTCCTGTTCCTCCTCCTCCTCCTCCTCCTCCTCCTCCTCCTGTTCCGGATGAAAAACCAGTCCCGGGGAAAGGGTCGGGACGCCGTGCCGAAAAATTCAGGACGTCGCACGTCAGAGCTGAACCTAAACGGTGTTTTTCGTGTTCGTGTTGCGTTCGTTTTCCCTCACTTTTGTCTCGAACTCGCCTCTACCGCAAAACGAAGTCGAGACGAAACGGCCCACGAAATCGCCAAAAACACCGTCTAGGTCCAGCCCTGTCGCATGTCTGGGTTGGCTGTTCGCGTGCCCAGACATGCGACGTCTCCACAAAAATCAGGGCGGAGACCGCTCGTCGCCGTCTTCGGCCTGTCGCGGGGGCCTCTGCCGAGCCCTGTGCCTGTCCAGGAGCGACTCTCGGGACCACCCGCCGGCCCCGGGGAGAAGAGGGTCGAGACTCCCGGGGGCCGCGCACGCACTGTGAGAAGCTCGGGGCATCGCACCTCCGGGATGCACCCCCAGACATGCTCGCATCGTTAAAAGACCAGGACGGCAAAATTTTCTCTACTTTCGGCCCCTGGCCGCGGGAGCGTAAAAAACGGCCCGGGACGAAAAGCCGGCCCCGGGGAAAGGATCGGGACTTCCGGGCCCAGACATGCGACGTCCGATTTTTGTCAGGACGGCGTTCCCCCGGGACCGGTTTCTCCTTGTCCTGCGTCGTTTTCTGACGGCCCCGAGGCCCGGCGAGGGCCCCACGAGGCAGGAAACGCCCGAGAACCCGCAGTCCTGATTTTTCTTATGAGCATCGTTTATCCGATCCCCATCCCCAGCGGCGTGGCCTGGGCCCCCCTGGCCGATTTACCCCCCCTAGATGGGGATATAGGCCGTCCCCTTCGGGTTTCGAGGGGTGTCCCCAACTGGGGTGGCCATTTGGTGGGGGTATCGAAAGGGATGAGGATGGGGATGGGGGTCGGATAAACTTGTGGATGCCATGACAATGGACACTCTAACACTCCTATCATTGATTTAAAAGTGTGTTTAAACTGTGTTAAACATGTTCTAAACAGAGTTTCAAACATGTTTTACATATTACAAACATACTTGAAACAGTTTTTAAGACATCTGGACATGATTTGGCAGCATGCTTCCTCTCCATTCATCGACTTCCACAAGGCAAAACGAGACTGATCCACGACGCGATCATGTCCGGGGAAAACGTCGCGTGCCTGGGGATGCACCGTGAAGCGTGAGGCGGCCCGCCTGGACGCTTCGCGCGCTGCCCGTCGCGCCCTCCGCCTCGCGGCGCCCGGGCTCCCACGAGCAGTCCAGCGCGTCGGCGAGGTGCCCCTCGAGCAGCCCGTGCACCTCGCGGGACGTCTTGAGCCGGAGCTCCAGGTCGCTCGCCCCCTCCAGGGCCCAGGCGAGATGCTGGAAGAAGCAGAAGCCACGTCAGCACAAGCTCTTGGCGCTCCGCGCGGGTTTCTTGGATTCGCGCTGGAACCCCCTCCCTGGCGAGCGGAGCGCGCCAGGGCCGGCGCCGCGGGGGCCCAGGCGCGGGTCCGGGAAATCCGCGCGGAGCGCCAGACGTTTATGTCTACGCGTTTCCTCTTCTTCGGGATACATGCACTCGTGGTCGCAGAGTTGGCAGACGTGGACTTCCAAGTGGGTCAAGTTCCGCGAGTTCAGCGTGCTGACCGCGCGGGACAGGGCGCACCCGAAGTGGAAGTCGTCTTCGGCGTCCCAGTTGTCCTCGTCACCTAGCATGTCTGTTTGCACGATGACTGCTTCACGCACCATCCACTTGGATCGCCCGAGCTTGTCCAGCGCCTTTGCCAGGTCTGGTGAAAGGCCCAGCAATGTCAACTTCCAGACATGGCGCACGTCATTTGGACACCATGCACTCCATCTCTCTGCATCTGCAGGCAAGGCAAAGTCGAAATATAGCTCCAAGTGCTTGACGGGAGTGTTCGCCCAATATCTGGATATTTGACGAGCGTTCACCCTGGTTGCTGGATCGAACTCGAAGATGCTGCCACGAACATGTTCGGGGATAGCGTCTCCCAGGGTCTTGAAACCAACAGTTGCGCCCAATGCCGATGCCATGTTTGCCGAAGCGGGAAAGACCCAGCATGACACGTGGGCCCAGATGGCTAAAATGACCGAGGTAAAACTGCTTGTTCCCGGGAATAGTAAACATCTTCGCTTCTGGGGGGCTCTCTCAGTGCCGCTCCCCTGGCGCATAGTTTCGAGTTCAGTCGAGCTCCTGTAAGCTCCAGCTCGCATCTGGGCGTAGGCAGTTTAGCATACCAAATTCTCTCCCATTTCCCTTCGTGGACGGCTGAACCCCTCCCCCATCACCCCTCCGTGGGTCTAGACGCACGTTGGTGCCAGGGCTAAGACTGACCAAGGTAGCGACGGATTGTTATAGCAAGGCCCTATGAAACCCAGACTGCCCCAAATCTCTCGCACGATGGCCCAATGCCCAATATTGCCGCCAGCATGACTTCAAGAAATCCAAGCAAGACTTCAAACTGGCTCTCAAGTGATACCCGAACCTCCCAATCATGCCCCCGCAGGACAAGCAAAACCAAGTGATAAAACGCAAATGGTTCCCAATTTCATATCACATGATCTGAATTCGACTTCCGATAGGCATCTGAGGCATGAATACGGACCCGAGGTCACCCATGCGAGCCCTGAATGGCTTGAGGGGGGTCCAGAACCATACTAAGAGAGCTCAACAGGACCCTAAAGAGTACCCCAAGAGAGTCTCAACAGGTTCTCAAGAGGGCATGTTTCTGGTTCCGAACTGGGCGCTAAGGCCACAAGCCCTCTGGGCGTAGGTGGTTTAGCGCGTTTCCTCTTCCAACACCATTCTCCCCCTTCGGTGATGGCTTAATCACTGCCCCTTATTACTAAATGCCTCCTCACCCACATGACCAGCGGCAGACCAGGAACCATGCCGAACCCCCCAACACGCCTGTCAAAAAACAATGTGTACAGCATGCGTGCACTTTGCGGCACAAACTTGGTCCATTCGTGGGGGACCCGCGATCATGTTACACAAAACGAGGCCATGACGAGGACACATTCGGGTGAGGATAATCGAGAACCTCTGAGGTCCGGCGGTCCGGCGACATAGTCGAGGTGCTACCAGAAGGAACGCAAAATAAGGAACGAAGACCTTTTTGGGCCCCAGAAGCGCCTGGCTGCACGAGGAGAGCTGATGGAACAGCCAAGGAAGGACCTAAGAAATATCGAGCCCCTTCCAAACCCAAACAGTTCCTTACTTCAGCGTCTTGACTGTACTGGCTGGTGCGCGCGACCGCGTAACGCAGCCCGAAGCCTTACCCACGGGGCAGACCGAGCAGCTGGGCTACCGTACCTGACTTCGAGGATCAGGAGGAGAAGGAGGATGAGGAGGAGTGAGGGGCATGAGGAGGGGAAGGAGGAGGAGGAGGAGCAGGAGGAGGAGGAGAAGGAGGAGGAGGATAATGGGGGGGGATGGGGGGGTATGAGAAGAGAGGAACATGAGGCAGAAGGATGAGGAGAGGAGGAGCAAGGGGAGAAGGAGGAGAGGAGGAGAAGGAGGAGGAAGAGGAGGAAAAGGAGAGGAGGAAGGAGGAAGAAGGAGAACGAGGAAGAGGACAATGAGGGGGGATGAGGAGGAGGAGAAGGAGGGGGAGGAGGAGAAAAGGAGTGAGGAGGAGGAAAAGTAGGAGGAGGAGGATAATAGGGGGGGGGGGGGAATGATGATGAGGAGGAGGAGGAGGAGGAGAGAAGGAGAGGAGGAGGGGGATAGGGGAGGAAAAAGAAGAGAGGAAGAAAAAGAGGAGGAAAAGGAGAGGAGGAAGAGTAGAAGGAGGAGTAGGAGGAGGAGGAGGAGAGGAGGAGGAAGGAGGAGGGGAGGAGCGGGAGGGGGAGGACGAGGATAAGGAGGCGAGAAGAGGAGAGAGGAGGACGAGGAACAGGAGAAGGAGGAGGGACAGGAGGACGAGGAGAAGCTAGGCTGCCGCACTTGTCTTCGATCTCTTCGACCTTTCTGATCACACGGGTGGCGCATAGCGCCGCCTTCTTCCGGATGTACGGGTCCGGGCACTGCAGGAGACCTTCAACCTCGCGTGGGCCACATGGGGTGGTCGTGTTGAAGGCAGAGGCGGGAGGGACAGAAGGGAGACATTGGGCGAGGGTCGGGGGGGTGGGACGAACACACACGCAGAAAGAGAGAGAGAAAGAGAGAGAGAGAGAAAGGCAGATAGTCAGAGAGAGAGAGATACGCATGTCTTCTCGTGGGTTGGAGGAGAAGGAGGAGGGAACGCGACCACCAAATCTCGACGCCTTGGATGTGACCGCAGTGCAAGTCTATGAGACGCAAGGCAAGCCCAGGACGCTACAGAGAGATGCACACACACATCACTACGTGTGTATATATATAAAGATATATATATATATATATATATATATCAGAGGTTGGAGGAGAGATCGCAATGGAACGGGGACCACCAACCGAAAAATCGTTTCGTTTCGTTCGTGTCGTGCGTGCAAGAGAGGCGAAGCTGCATGGGCGCGCGAGAGGAATGAAACCGCCGTTGCCAGGGCGAAGTCAAGACAAATTATTCTCCCCCTCCCTCCCGCCCGTCCGGCGGTGGCTCGCGGTGTCCCGCGGTGTCCCGTGGTGTCCCGTGGCGTCCGCCGTTGCTAGGGCGAAGTCAAGATAAATGATTCTCCCCCTCCCGCCCGTCCGGCGGTGGCTCGCGGTGGCTCGCGGTGTCCCGTGTTGTCCCGTGGCGTCCGCCGTTGCTAGGGCGAAATCAAAACGCATGATTTTCCCCCGCCCGCCCGTCCGTCTGTCCGTCTGGCGGTGGCTCGCGGTGGCTCGCAGTGTCCCGCGGTGTCCGTTGAGTGAGATCGATAGCGAGATCGATAGTGAGATCGATAGTGAGATCGATGTGGTGGCCCCTGGAGTCCCGTGGTGTCCCAAAAAATGAGGTCGGTAGTGAGATCGATAGTGAGATCGACAGGTGTCCCGTGGTGTCCCGTTGAGTGAGATCGATCATGAGATCGATAGTGAGATCGATACTGATATCGATGTGGTGCCCCAAGGTGTCCCAAAGAGTGAGATCGATAACGAGATCGAAGGAGGGGGAGGAGGAGGAGTGAGGAGGAGGAGGAGGAGGGAGAA
>CAUYUJ010005167.1:5000-27500 GCA_963575745.1 Prorocentrum cordatum
TCTCTCTCTGTTTCATTATTTCTCTCTCTCTCTCTCTCTCCTTCTCACGTTCTCCTTATATGTTTTCTCTCTCTCTCTCTCTCCCTCCTCCTCTTCCTCCTCCTCCTCCTCATCATCATCTTTCTCTCTCTCTCTCTCTCTCTCTACCGCTCTCTCGATCTCTATCTCTCCCTCTCTCTCTCCCACTCTCTCTTCCCCTTCCCTAAAGAAGCGCCTCCTCGACCGCGGGGCCGTGATCCTGGAAAGCTGCCATCACTGGGCGTTTCACGCCAAGCGCATCGAGCGCACGAACGTAAGGCAGGTTCTCCGGGTCGCGGACGTCGGGGAAGTGGATGCTCCCCGCGTGCGCCGGAGGAAGGGGCGAAGAGCAGGGAGGAGAAACGGAGCAGAGAAGGAAGAGGAGTTGTGCAAGCCCAAGACGCATCAACGATGTTGCAGAAACCCTTCCTTCAAGTTCCCTCTTCACAGGTCCCTACAAAATACGCCGACCCTTCGGTGTGTGTGTGTGAGAGACGCTGTCGTCGTCTTCGTCGTCGCCAGTCCCAAGGAAATCTAGAAACGAGCAAAAAAATAAACTTCGTAATTAAGTCGATACCCCCCCCCGTTCCCCTCCCTGAAAGCTCCAGAGAATAAAACATGTCATGTATGCAAGAACGCTTTTACTGCTTATTACAAAATATCACGCGACACGCACAACCAGCCCTACCGACACGCCCAGGGGTGCGACGCGGAGGAATTACATATGAGGCAGGGGGATGGAGGAGAAGGAGGAGCAGGAGGAGGAGGAGAAGCAAAAGGGGAAGGGAAGAGAGAAAAGAAGGAAAGCGGAGGAAGGACGGAAAACGACAAAGGGAGGAGGGAGGAGGGAGGAGGAAGGAAGCGCAGGCGAAGGCGGAGGAAGGAGGCGGAGTAAGAGGAGGAGAATGAGGAGAGAACTATTTGAACTATTTGACTAAGCACTGGTCGTGCGCAAGGAAACATAAGGGCTAGCCGAGGCCTCGCTGCGCCAACACAGCCTTGAGCTGAGCGGGTACACCCTCTCGCCTCGGATACAAGCCCTTGTCGATACGTGCGAGGTTCTCCCGACCTTCTCGGGTGATGGGCTCGCACTGAGCCTCGACATGCCGGCCGAGCAGGGTAGCGTATCTGCCACAAGTCACGCACAACGCGAGACAAAACTTATCCCGAATCTGCAGCCTGCGGGACTGGTGGACATACTTAACAGCAGCCACCATGCTCTTACCCCCTGGGCCAACATCACCAGACGGGAGGAGGCTGTGGCATGGGGACGCCGCCACCTCTACAATTCTAGACGGAGGGACGAAAACTTTGCACGAAACGCACCTGAAATGACTGCCACACTGAACAAACTGATGATCGGGGGTAGCAGTTGCACGAGAGCGGGCGGCGGGGGCGGGTCTCCTCTCCTGGGCCGGCCTCTCGCCGCCCCAGGGGTCCGCTCCGATCGCCCACTCGAGTGCTCTGCGAGCCCTACCCTGCCGAGCGGACACGACGCGCGACGCCAGCCCCTCTCCCGCCGCCCGACCCGGCCCCCTCACCAGCCAAGGCGTTGCCCTGAATTAGAAACGGGTCAATATCATTCCCTGCCGCCTCCGTGTGCAACGGGATCCATTTGATCCCCGCCTCGTCAGGGGAGGGATCTCCTAGGCCGGCCCTGCTGCGACTCCACAAGTCCTGATTCGAGCCATCCTTGGATCGAATTTTGCCAGACAACCACGCCCGCCACAAAGGCTGATGATCTGTGGCGAACACCACAGGCGCCTGCACAGACTCCAGAGCGACCGCAAATGACGTGAGCTCTGCCCTCGGCACCGTTTGCCTTCTACCTCCGAGGACCGATCGAGCACCTGCAGCTACCCCCCATCCCCCTTCTGAACCGCTCTTGAGCGCAACGACAGCAAAACCACACCGCCGCCTGCGCACATCAGAGCTGCACTTACCTCCAGGGCCGTCGCCGAACAAAACAACACGCTCAAAAACGGGATGAGGTTCGAGAGCCCCGAAGGAGTCAGGGCCATAGAACACCACACCTGGGACACACACGAGAGACTTGGCAGCCGCTGCCAGCCATCCTGACCCGCGGCCAGTGCACCGCAGAAACCACTGCACGATGCAGGCCTAACTGTTCAAACTCCTGGTTGATGCCCACTCTCTTGGCTTCCAACCGAGCACAAAACAGATCACCCCCACCCTGCGCCAAGCCCCCCCCCCCCTCGAAGTGCTCAGAAGCCTGGCGCCATAACTTCATACGTATATGGCCCACGAGCTCACCGAATAGCTCTGCGAAGTCTGCGTCGTGAGCATCGAAACCTGGATCAGAAGCCATGGGTAAATGCCATGTCTCCTCGCCTTGACCGGCTGGTCTGGACCGCGCCTGCGCCGAGCGAGGGGGCCAACCTGCATCGTGCAACACTACAACAACTGCACTGGCTGGCCCCTTCACTCGCGCCCACCTGGTCCTGGCCTCGAGCAGACGGGGACGGGGCAGCGACCGCGCGGACACGAGGGCGAAGGGGCGGGGTCGATCGCCACACCATCAGCCACTCGAAGGCCAGTTGCCGCCGAATCCCAAGGGCGGGCTCCTTCCTACCCATATGCAACGCCAAAATAAAGGCGAGACGCCTCCCGGCCCCTTTGCCCGCAATCGCCCGCGCAGCTTGACGACGGAGTTTTACAATCACGGAGAGGGGGGAGCCGCTGCACTGATGGCCGTAGGAGGCCTGGGGAAGGGCACCTGTATTCACAGGTTCCGAGATCCGGCTGAGCTTGGCAGATCTCATCAGCTTGCGAATTCTGCCAAACCTCTGCGCTGCCTTACTTAAACGATCCTGGCGCGCCTGGCCTTGAGTCGCATCGACCCCAAGGTCAACGGCAGCTCTGACCGCTCGGCAAGGCACCTCAAGACCAAGAAGAAAATACCTAGCTCCTTAACTACGCCTCTGGACGCACACAACAAAATGGTTCCATCAGAAATCGCAAGCCTGTACTCGCGAAGCCCATGGACCAAGGCCTCGGAAACCTCGGCAAAAGATGGTTTGACAAAACTCGGGTGTCCCTCACATCTGGCAACTGCGTCGTCTACAAAGAACCACAGCTGCAAGCTGCCCCCAGCTCTGACATTATGAGCTCCCTGAAAGATGGGAAACAGAAACATATTGGCGACTGGAACTCCGAGATGGGATCCAGCCACTATCGACCGAGTCGGCCAGATTGGTTCGCTCACTCCACCAGCGCCTGTGAGCAGCGAGGGGCTAGATAAATCTGCTTCTCCGATGATATCGCGATCGTGGGAAAACCAAGCTGCTCCGCAATCTGAAGGAGCATCGCCAGACTCAGGGAATCACAAAAGGTTTCGATGTCTAACAAAAAGGCGGCAACCTGGGCGCCCAGGAGAAGAGCCGCTTCGCCAAGAAGACATCAAAAGCGCCGCCCGCAACGACGAGCTCCCACGGACGGCCGCGTCACAGAAGGACCCCAGGGAATCTGACCAAGAAGAAACAAAACCAGATCTGAACTTGCCCCACGTCTTCACTACATTAGAAATGAAACCCACGGTGCGATCACTTCCTTTCGGCTTAGGAAGCAACGCACTCAAAGTCACGTACAGTTGCTCTGACCCAATCCCGAGGCTCTTGATCTGATTGTACATGTGGTAAGATCTTGAATTCCAGTTGGCGGCAGCCTCTTGATGTCCTCAACAGTGACAACGTCAACCCCAGAAGGCTCTCTGACGGACCGAAGACGACAGGAGAGACGACACCCCCTCGGGCGAAAGAGGGGGGCGGGGGCCCTCAGAGGCTCTCCGCGGGGCTGTCAACCGCCGCCTGCAGGTCTGGAACCGAGTCGACAGGGTCAGCCCAGGCCCCCTGCCGCAAGCTACGCTCAGTTGGCCGAATTGAAATGGGATGTGGCAGAATCTTTCCCGAGGCAACCATCCCAGGAGGGGCCCGAGGGGCAGCCTCCACGCGGGCGCGGATTCGGCCTGTATGTCAAAACCCTCGCGGCCCTCGGCCATGGCCTTGCAAGCGGCTCTACCAGAATGCGCGCGCCGCCCGAGTTCAGGCAAACCAAAATCGGGAACCAAATCGACAGTTGCCAGCAACCCCAAGAGACCACGCATCTCCGACTCCAGAGCTCCTAGCACCGAGGAGTCGGGGCCCAACGCCCCAGAAGAAACCCTGGAAAGAAGTTGCGGACACTGGCGCTGATGATCAGCATCGCTGCCGTTTCCTTTTAAACTGGAATAGGGAAAGAGAAGCGCGGCAGGGTTTCCCCACCACTCAGCAGCACCAATTTTCATATGCACTCGATCAGGACTGGGTCTCGCCTTCACCCAAACCAGCGTCGCCCCCTGTGGCGCGGCCAACATATGGGCCGCGATCGGGCTCAGGGACCTCCGAGGGATAACTTGTTCCACCGCAGAAACCCATCTTCCGAACAAATTGTTGACGACGCTCGTTTCTTTGTCGCGCGCGCCGTGCAAGAAGTGCCTCTGCTCCGCGACGCACAAGCGGGAACTCTCGCTCATCGCCTTATCCCGCTGCGATTCTGAAATGTGAAACATCGCAGCCGTTGGAAACGTCCACGACGCTGGATACGCAGCAACCCCTTCCGCAGAGACGTCTTCGAAGCAGGATCAGGCAATCGCTTCGGCCGAGGCGCGCGGGGAAGAGCTCCAGGCACCCGAACCTTCTGATACCAAACATCCTCACCAACCATCTTGACAGTCAGTCGCAAGCCGCAGTCCGTCTTCCACGGCGCACGCAGCTCAGGGCCCAAACTCAAGGAAGGACGAGGGAGGATGGAGGTCGGTCGGCGAAGCGCGATGGATCGCTTGGAGGGCGGAAAAGGCGGCGACGGAGAAGGTGGAAGGGGGGCAGGGGCAGGGGGGGGGGAGAAGGAAACGGGACGAGGAGGAGGAGGAGGAGGAGGAAGAAGAGGACCCGAAAATGAATAAGAAAGAACGGGAAGGTGGGGAATGGAAGGAAAAGGGCGGGGGATTCAAAAGAAGAAGACAAGGGATAACAAGTAGGAGAGAAGAAGGCACCTGTGCTTCTTCTCCAACAAACTCAACGCGTCATAACTACTATTGCTATACGTTGCGGGCCTCAGCGTTCGTCGCCCGATCTCGTCTCATTTGGAGCGCCCGCGCTCCCAGGACACAGGGAAGACACAGGAATCGGCGGGAGCTCCTGAGGGCGGTGGAACGGTGGCCAGCGCGTCGCAAACTCTTCGTCGCGCGCGGTCGAGAGCGGCGCCCACGCTGTCTTCGGATCGGCCGCTGCTATATATGTCCCGCGCCCGGCGAACCACGCGGACACTCTCCAAGATGGTTGGCCCACGGCGACGGGGCCACTCTGATTGAATAGGGCCTAAACACTTGGAGATTCTAGCACTGGCGGCAACGGCGCCGCCCGCGCGGACTGCGGCCACCACGTGGAGCTTGATCCACACGGCGCCCTGGCGCCGAGGGGCGAGACCGATGGCGCGCGAGCCCTGCTCGGCAGCTGCACGTCGGCAGGCGGGGCCGTGGGCGCGGCGACGCGCGCGTCGATGTCGCCTACTCCATCGCGAATTTGTGCTCGCCTAAATGAGAATGCGCCGCCCACTACTGTCCACCGCGGCGGCGTCGGTCGCGGCGACGCATTCGACGCTCGGAAGCGGAAATGTTGCACGATTGCTTTGCAGGGGCTACTTGCCAAAGGCAACGAGTCCTGTAGCAAAGCGTTGTTGTTCTGTTGCGCGATTACTGCGGCGGCGCGTCCGAATTGCCAAGCCGCGCCCTGCGCTCGCGCCCTGAACATCTCGTCAAGAAGCATCTACAACGCGCTGAAAACACGTTCACGAATCGCCGCGACCCGATGCAACGCGACCATGATTGCTCGAGCAAGTGCAACGGGCCCTGGCCCCGCAACACCACGGCATCCCCAGGGCCCCACCAAGGCAGACCGCGGACTGCACTGAAGCGAGGAAACGGCTGCATTCAAGCGAGGGCGCGGCCGTACTACAGCGAGGCTACGGCGTTACTAAAGCGAGGAAGACGGCTCTAGTGCAAGCGCGCCGTTCCATACATTCTAAAACCCGACGTTCCACTCAAGCGAAAAGAGAGCTTCAGTGAACTTCAGTGATGCGGAAAGACGGCCAGGGTAAAACTGGACACAGAAATTTCGCTCCACCCATAAAATCTGGGGCTCCGGGAACGCGGGCGGAGCGCAAGTTTGCCCGTGGGCCCAGGCCCCGTCGCCGCTGTCGCCGCGGCGTTCGTCGCCGCCGTCGCCGTCGCCGCCGTCGTCGTCGCCGTCGGCGCAGACGTCGCCGCCGTCGTCGCCGTCGCCGTCGCCGTCGTCGCCACGACGCACGCGCATCGGCGTTAATGCCAGCAGCGGGTCGCGCGCGACCATGCATTGCGCTTGCGCGCCCGCTCCCCAAACGGGGGCCAGGCTGGACATCGCGTTCTTCATTCTATCCCACCCACAACTTCCCCGAAGGAATAACGGGAAAAAGACGCCACTGAGGCGCTGCCAGGGCCGCCAGCGGCGCGGGCGCCGCGGGCGCGGCCGGCGCTGCGCCCCCCACTCCTGCCGCACGGGCCAGCAACGTAGTCGCCAGACCTGCAGGTTGGCGCCCGAAAGCACAGGCGCGAGGCCCGAAACCGCACCCGCGTTCGGACGTCGCCGCCACAGTTCGGCCACGCGCGGGCCAGGGGGGGCGAAGAAGACGAGGCCCCCGCCCAGCCAGACCAACGGCAGCGCCCCACTGCCTGCCGCGAGCCGTCGGATGAAGCTCTCGGCGAAGCTGCTGTGGCTAGCCGCGACGCTGCCGTCGCCGGAGTCGGCCGCCCGTCGCTCCGGGGGTTGGCGTTCTGCGCCGGGTCGCCATCGCAGGGCCCCTAACAATAGAATGGGGAATTCCAAATGCCACTTGTCACCCAAACCGCGCGCGCGCCCGGCGCCGGCCGCCGGGCGGCTGGCCCGGGCGCCCCCCGATGTCCCAGTTGCGCGCGCGGCGAGGACGTCAGCGGCACTGGCGGCGCCGATGGGGCCGGGGCCCCGAGGTGGAGGGCGCGCCCGCGCCGGCGGCGCCAGGGGCAATCGCGCGCGAGGCGCTCGGAGTCGCACTCGCGGCAAATAAGACGCGCCCCATCAGGGCCACGCGCGTCGCCTCGACGGCTAGAGCCCGCGCCGCTGGCCCCGAACTCCCCCGCCCCCCTTACCCTCGCCCTCCCCGAAGCCAACGAAGGCTTCCCGGAGGTCGTTTTCGGGCAGGTCTGCAGGGAAGGCGCGGCGGCCCCTGCCAGAGCCCTTCTCTTTGCGCGCGAGAACTCTCCAGACGCGGCGCGCGGGCACGCGGCCGTCGACGCTGCGCCATCGAGGCTCGGCGCGCCCGCGGGCCCAGAAGCGGCGCGCGCCACGATGTTCCGCAGGAGTGTCTCGTAATTCGGGATCATGCACAGCGAAGTCCTCGCCGAATGAGCCGGCGGCGTCGGAGTCGGCGCCTGAATCGACGCCCGCTGCCGGGCATGCACCCTGCGCCAGCGGCGCCGCGCCAGCGACATCGTCGCTAGGCACGACCTCCGCGCGTGGGAAGGGGGGCTCGGCGCTGCTCCCCCGGCAGCGGGGCCACCGCCACCCCGCCCCGATCCAGCCGCAGCGCCACAGGCACTGCGAGCCTGATTTTGCCCAGGCGTTCAACGAACGGCCGAGACGAGGTCGACCGGCGAGGTCGGCCGTCGCAGCTGGCTGGCCACGCGTGACAGATGCCTTGTATCATCGGGCAAGCCACGACGTAGCGCTGCAGGGCCATGGTGAGTCGCGCGTCCGATGCGCCCACCGCGCGCAGCAAGGGGTAGCAAGGCCCTCGCGGCCGATCACGAGTTGACCAGCCTGCTACGCTCTGTTGACCAGCCTGCTGCGCCCCTCCGAAAATAGGTCGACGTTCGCCAGGGCCGATACCGCCTGGGCGCGCTCCTCGTAGCCTAGGTGGCCCCACCGTTCGGCCAGGCTGCGCATCGGGAAGGTGATGGGAGGCAATGAGCCACCGTTGATGCGACCTCCTTGGCTCGGGACAGCGGGCGGCCACTCGTCCGCGCACTCGCGCGTCATGCCAGCGAGGCGAGACGAGACGCAGGCCGCTTGGCGGAACTCGTCGAGGTCTGAGTTCGCCACTGACCAGGCCATGACCTCCCGCGCCCAGCATCGAAAAAGCACGCGCTCTTGTTGCTCGGGCCCCCAGGTGCGGAGGCGTCGCACGTTGCCGCCACCGTCGCCACCAGCCTCCACGCATGCGACGCAGCTGGCGGCAGCGACCACGCCCACTCCGATGGCCTTCCATCCAAAGCGGAGCCCCCTGCATGCATCGGGGGAGAAGCTGGAATCCTTGAACCCGCCAGCGGCGATGCTCAGGTAGACTGCCTCGGAGCCGTCGTGGGTATCTGACCCGCGCGTGCTCTTCCTTGTCAGCGCATTGGGCATGTTTTCCGTCACGTGGTTGCGGTGCGATCGGCGCTCGAAACATCCCACAACATAGTCATGGGAATGTTAGTCGCGCGTCGCGTTGCAACTGTATTGATCACCGCCAAATGCACTATAGTCCAAAAGAGTCTGCATCGGGATCCAGGTCTGCCAGGCAGCGGCTGCGCGATGAATGCGGAACTCAATTTTCCGGGGGATCGGAGACGGATGGTTCCTGACTGTCTCTGTGGCCCCCCAGCGTGCTGACAACATCCTCGTCAGACCTTCCAATATCGCCCCGATCTCCTCCGCCTGCGCTCCCCCCGGCCCTGGCGACACAGCCACCGGGAGCTCGAGACGCTTCGCCAACGCCGCAGATGTGAGCGTCGCATCGGACAGCTGCCTGACACCTCGGCGACACCCACAGGCGGATGCAGTGGAGGCGTCCTGTCCGTCTCCCGTCTCCCAGGGCTCCTGCAGCACAGTCGCAAGAAGATCGGTGCCCTTCGCCAACACCGTAGCGTGAGCATTGCGTCAAGCAGCTGTCTGGCGCCAGGGGCTACACCCGCACGCGAGTGAAATAGTGGCACTGGTTCTGCGACCTGTTCAGCCGTAGTCTGGGCAAGCCTGGGAGGAATCGCCATGGGGCGAGGTGCGGGGCGCGGCCTTTGGAGTTGATGTTCTCGGAAATGTATATGTGCGCCTCACCCGTAGACCTTCCTGGCGGCTGGACGGGGTCCGCCCTGACGGTCCCTAAAGAACCGTCGCCTGCCGCGAGAACGGATGAAAGAGAATGAATGAACCGTTGAGAACGGCGAACCCAGGGTCCTTGAAGAGGTTGTCCTCGGTGACGTTGGCGAACACAGTGGGGAAGCGGGACCTTGGCGGTCGACGCGGCGCGAAAGCGAGAAGCCATGCAGGACACGGCTGCGTGGAAGGGAGCCAAAGCTCCACGACCAATTTAAAAAACGTGATCAAGAAGGGAAAGCAACACGGACGCGGAAGGAGCCTCTGTGAGCACCAAATGGCGGCGGGAAAAATAGGCAGAGAGAAGGCAGGTCTACCGTTCGAGTAAGGGGAGGGCGAGGGACATGAGGAGGGGGAATAGGGAAGGGGTGGAAGAGACTGGGAGATCGGCGGTCTGAGGAGCCTGCCCGTCGGTCGGAAGAAGTTGGTAGAAACATGAAGTAGGAAGGCGTTGGAGCAGGGTGGGTTTCTGCCCGCCCTCGAAACATGAAGGAAAAGGGAAACACGCTCGTTGATTGAAGCAGGGAGGCGCGTTAAGTAGATTGGGATCTGGGTAATGCTGCCCCCTGGCTTTCGCTTCATAACTCAACTCTCAGGCGGCCCGTCGGGACGATCCGACCCCCACCCGGGGGCGCGCCCCGTGAGGCACAGCTGCTGGAACGTACCGGCACCCCGGGGCTTGAGAGCCGCCGAGAAACGACGACGGCGCCCGAAAAAACATCGAGCACCCATTCTTGAGGAGCGTTCGCTCCCCATGACCTGATGTTTGACGTGAGCCTCTGCTTCATCGCCAGTGGACCTTCTGAAAGGCCCGGGGGCCCGACGAGGGAGGGCCCCTGGAGGCCGAAGGCAGCAAGAACTCTCCCGTCGTGATCTGCTCACCACGGCCGGACCCAGGACAGAAGAACGTCTCGCAAGAGCACGGGACCCTCCGTCGGCCCCTCCTCCTCCTCCTCCTCCCACTCCTCCTCCTCCTCCTCCTCCTCCTCCTCCTCCTCCTCCTCCTCCTCCTCCTCCTCCTCCTCCTCCTCCTCCTCCTCCTCCTCCTCCTCCTCCGCCTGGATGCACAAGAAGATCCAACCAGCACGAAGAACATCAGGGCACGCTCCCAAAACCGAACCAGACCTCATGCCTCGGTCCGACCGTGCGCGAGCATGTCTGGGGAGGTCGGCGGTGTGAGGAGCGTCCCCTTCCCCTGCTGTGGTGGACTCGGCCGCTGGCCCACTTGACGAGGTTGCTCATCAGGCCCTGGTCCGAGGAGACCGCCACCCTCATGGCGGTGTCGCGGGCCGACCTCACGAACCTGTCGGCGCACGCGGGGTCGACGAAATTGGCGAACGCGTACCTCTCGGGCGCCGACACGGGCACCCCTGGCCCGATGGGGAGGGGAGGAGGAAAGAACAGGAGGAGGAGGAGGAGGAGGAGGAGGAGGAGAGAAAGAGGAGGAGGAGGACGGAAAGAGGAGGAGGATAATGAGGGAGGACGAGGAGGAGGAGGATAATGAGGGAGGACGAAGAGGAGGAGGAGGAGGAGGAGGAGGAGGAGGAGGAGGACTGCCCTGAACTGTTTTGCCAACACACAAAGACCGCAGAGGATTGGGCCCCTATCGGCGGTCAATGAGCGATTGGGGGCGATGCATCACCCTCTGAGTCTATCCCCCCACACATTGCCCCGGAGTGGCCCTCTGGGCCTCGCGGAGGGGGATGGAGGCCGTGGGGGCCTACTTGGAAATTTCTGAGACACCTTCACCCTTGAACTCCTCTGGCAGCACGGGAACTTACGCGACACCTGGGCACCCGAGGCATACACCAGTCTGGAAGTTCCGAGGAACGAACAGGTAGTCGCACCCCTGCATGCAGCCATGCGCCTCCATCCACTTCGTCAGCTGACTCTTGGTGCAGTCCGCCGTCAGATTCGAGAGGAAAAGGGTGACCTGCATGACGAGGAAAGAAGAAGAAGAAGAAGAAGAAGGAGGAAATGAAGGAGGAGGAGGAGGAGGAGGAGCAGGAGAAGGAGGGGGAGCAGAAAGAGGACAAAAAGGGAGGACGAGGGGGACCTCTGTCGGACTTGCGTTCGCCACTGCCCAGACCCCAACGCGGTCCGCTTCGCAGGTGTTGGCAACCATCCCGCGCGAGCCCAAGATTATGCTCCTGGATGTGATGCTCGAGCTAAAACAGCCACGCTGGAGCGACCCCTGCAGACGTGCGCCCCCGAACGCACGGGGCAAAGACGACCCGAGAATGTTTAATTTTGTTGATGCTCGCATTGCAAGCCTGGGACTCACAGAGCGCAAGTTGCATACCAGAACTGCCCAGAAAACCGTTGATCAACCACGGCTGGCAGATGACGTTTCTGGGAGAAAAAAAAAACTGGAGCGGCCCCGAGCGTCGTGTAGGCCATGTTTGGCCATCCTGGGCTCGCTTGGTGCTTTGAGCGGAGCCGAGGAGAAAAAATGGGACTCGAACCATGGATATCCAGAGATCTGGAGGTAGGACGACGGTCACCTCCACGGAGGGGGCGGTGACCTACCATATCGGTCTCGGTAATCACTTATCTGGACGAACAAAAAAACAACATCACCACCCCCACAATCAAACCGTGGCCCCGCTGGCCGATGACCCCCCCCTCCCCTCGGAAAGGCTTGGTGCCGTCTCCTCCGGGCCTCGTGGCACCGATTCCCCCCCTCACGCTGCAAGAGCGGGCCTGCCCTGTCCCAAGTGAGGGGCTAGGACGGTCCTGATGATGAAGGATATGTGAGCCTCCCAGTGCCCCGAAAGATTGCTGGGGGGCAAAAATAAGTGGGGGCTGGCATAAAAAGGTACACATCGACCTGGAATCGGCGATACATCGCCGATAGATCCGTGATAAGCTAATTTACTGGCTACCCTGCTGCTACAGGCGAAAAACCGTTATCTTTCCGGAAATACCACAGACTGACTCCCGCTACGACCTTGCCGGAAATACCACAGGCTAATTCCCGCTAACTTGCCAGAAATACCACAAGCTACGCGCCACTACTTTTCAGGAATGTCATAAACAAATTGACTGGTTGCCCTACTGGAACACCACTACTACAAGAAAAACGGCGCTACCTTGCCGGAAATACCACAGGCTTATTCCCGCGACCTTGCACGAAATACCACAGTCTAGTTTGCTGGCGACTTTTCAAGAATACCACGAACTCATGTACTTGCTACCCTACTGGAGCACCGCTACTACAAGCAAGCTGCCGCTACCTTGCCGGGAACACCACAGGCTAATTCCCGCTAACTCACTGGCTAATTCCCGCAAGCTATCTTTGAGAAATACCCCAAACTAGTTCACTGGCTACCCTACTGGAACACCACTACTACAAGCAGATTGCGCTACCTGCCGCTACCTCGCTGGAAATACCAGGGAGGCTAGTTCCCGCGACCTGTCAGGAATATCACAAGCTAGTTTACTGGCTACTTTTCAGAAACCAGAAACTAATCTACTGGCTACCCCACTGGAACCCCACTACTACAAGCAAATTGCCGCTGTCTTGCCAGAAACGCCACAGGCTGATTCCCGCTACCGTGCCAGAAATACAACAGGCTACACGCCGTTACTTTTCAATAATGCCACAATGTACTGGCGATCCTACTGGAACACCAATACTACAAGCAAATTGCAACTACCTTGACGGAAGTACCACAAGCAAATTCCTGCTACCCTGCCAAAAATGGCACAAACTACGCGCGGCTACCTTCCTGGAAATGCTACAAGCTAATTCCCGCTACCTTGCCAGACATACCGCAGGCTACGCGCCGCTACTTTTCAGGAATACCACAAACTTGTGTACTGGCTACCATGCTTGAACACCGCAACTACAACCAAATCGCTGCTAGTTTGCCGGAAATACCGCAGCGCAAAGTCCGCTACCTTGAAGGAAATACCACATGTTATACTGCTGGCAAATTGCCGCTACCTCGCAAGAAATACTACAGGCGAATTCCCGCTACCACAAACTAATTCCCGCAAGCTAACTGCTGCTACCGTGCCAAAAATACCACAGGCTAATCCCTGCGACCTGTCAGGAGTACCACAGGCTGGTTTACTGGCTACTTATACCACTGGCTGCTTTACTAGCTACCCTACTGGAACACCACTACTGCAAGCAAGATGCCGCTACCTGGACAGAAATATCACAGGCTAGTTCCTGCTACCTTGCCGGAAATACCACAGGATACGCGCCGCTACTTTTCAGGAGTGCCACAAGCTAATTAACTGGCTACCCTACTGGAACACCGCGACTACAGGTAAGCTGCCGCTACCTTACTGGAAATACCACAAGCCAATTCCATTCCCGCTACCTTGCCGGAAACACCAGCTACGTGCCGCTACCTTGCCAAAAATTATTCAGGCTATTAATTCCCGCTGCTTGTCGGAAATACCAAGAAGGCTACGCGCCGCTACTTTTCAGGAAAATCAAAACTAATACTGGCTACCCTACTTGAACACCACAACTATAGGCAAGATGCCGCTGCCTTGCCCGAGACACCACAGGCTAAATGCCCGCTACCTTGAAGAGAACACCACAGGCTATACTACTGGCCAATCCATGGGGCCGCGCAGTCCGGCACCCTGAACTGGTAGAAGCAGTCGGCGATGTTCTGCATGAAGAATTCCAGCTGAACGTCGGGCTCCGCCCCCAAGCCCACCGGCGCCGCCGTCGACGCCAAGTGGATCGAAGCGGGCCGCTTCAGCGCCTGGTTGACCGCCCTCGCGTCCACAATCAAGCGAATCTTGCCCGATTTCTTCTTCACGAAGAATATTCCCACTTCAGAATCTCGACGCGCGCGCATCTCGACCATGTCCCGCTGCAGCAAGTCCTGGACGAAGGCCACGCGCTCGTCTCCGCTGTCCCACAGGGTTTTATCCCTGTACACCTTGGCGGCGTTAGGGCGGACCTCATCAGCGCAAAATAAAAGCGAACTCTCACCGTCGATCACCTCCTGGTGATCTGGCTCCGGCAGCACCTCCAGCAAGCTCACGCAGCCCGACGACTCGGGCCATGAAACCAAATCGCAATCGCACGGCGCATCCACAATAGGGCCATCTGGATTGCAGCCCAAAGTCCCAGCCGAGCAACTCCTTCAGGGCTGCCTCGGGGCTAAGGATGTCCTCGGGCGGTTTGTCGTCAGCGACCGCAGCCCAAATCAGATCCACAGCTGAAAAATGCGCCTCCGAAGGACGAGCCTCCGAGCAGAAGTCGCCGTCCCGCGCAGGTTGTCGAGGGCGGCGACGCAGTCGTTCAGGCGGCGGCCGACGGGAGTCTCTCGGCCGAGCGTCTGCGCGGCACGCCGAGGAAGGGCCCTCGACCCGCGAGCTGGTTTGAGAGGCGATGTGGGCAGCGGCAGCAAGTCCTTGGCACCATGCGTCCCAGGTGGCTTGTTGGAACCGGCTGAGGTCGGCCACCCCCCAGCCTCGTCGCTCTTCATGACTTAGGAGGAGCCCGCGCCAGAGCCCTCTCCTCTGCCGCCTTGCGCTCCTCCTTCAAGATCGCCGACTTCCTGGCCGCCGACTCGGCGACCCACTTCAGAAGCTCCGGGCACGCGATCGCCCCGCCAGTGCGGCGCGCCCTGCCCAGGTAGCAGTCCTGCGCGTCGAAATCCTTGCCAGCCTCATTATTTTTCTTCTTCTTCTTCTTCTTCTTCTTCTTCTTCTTCTTGACTTTGTGCTCTATGAGCTGCATGTGCCGCGCTAGTGCTTCCAGGCTGGCCAGGTTGGCCACGTCCACCAGGTCGTAGGTACAGGCCAACTCCAAGATCTCCGACAACATCTCATGGGCCACGACGCTGTGCTCGTCATCGTTCAGCTTGTTCTCGTGTTTCCACGTCGTGCGTCGCTGCACCGGGCCCCCGCTCATCTCGGCGATCTCCGAAACCACATAGAACGTCGTCCGCGGCCCCGATAGGACCAAATCGTCGAAATCGCTCTTCTCTGACCTCTCCGCAACACCCCTCAAGGTGCGAAACCTCATCCCCGCCGAGTCGCGCAAGATCGCCAGCGTCCGCGCATCCTCTTGGGCCGCAGGCGGCGTCCGCGTTCCCATCGGCGCATCCGAGGGCGCAGGCAGCGGCGACGACATCATCTGCATTGCCTCCTTAAGCGCATCATCACCGCGTTCTGGCCCTTGCGCCCCACGTCGTAGACGCCGTGCCGCCCCGTACCGACGAAGAACTCCGAGGGAGTGTCCAGCACGTCGGGCACCGAGACCACCTTGCCTTTGCGGACCTCGTCGGAACCGATGATGCAGCACAATCAGCGCGCGGGCGACCAGCAGCGGGCGGCGGTTCCTCTGGAGGCCCCAGCGGCAGCCTTTGCCCAGGTTCGGGCCCAGGCTCCTTGATCGGCAAACCCAGCTCCTCGCGGGCCCTGGCCGCCAGCGCCGCACCCTCCTCCAGCAGGTCATCCAACCCTTCCTCTTCCAGCTTGTCGCGGAAGCGGTACACCGGCTGCCCGCGCGCATCGCCCAGCCCAGGCGGCAGGCCGCCGCGTGGCCCCGCCTGCCTGAAGTCCGCCACGTTGTCCGTGTCGAATATCTCCTCGTATACGTCCCGATCCGGTGTGACTATGATGTATGTGACCCCCGAGACACAGGCCAGGATCACACGCTTATGACAGGGTTCCCACACCTCGCCGAAGTCGACGAAGAGAACGTCCCTTAGCTGCAGGTTCAAGGCCCGCGTGGCAGCTTTCCTCTTGGGCGCCATCCATCAGCGCCGGCGTCGCCCTCAGGGGAACGTCAGCACCTCGGCCAGCACTGCCCACCAAGAACCTGACCGACAGGAGGAAGCCACACACCGTCGACTGCAGCGCCAAGACCGCAAGGATGCCCAGCAGGAAGCTCACAGCCGCGCCGATCACCGCCGAGCCCAGCGGCACGGGCGCCCCCCAGACGTGAGTCTGCGAGAGACATGCGTTGGCGGTCGTCGAGATCGCCAGGGCACACGGAGAGACGCGATCGAGGCCTGACGAGGGCGCTGCGGGGGCCAAAGCAATCTGAGGGAAGTATGAGCCCCAGCCGAAATCACCCATCCGCCGCCACGAAAAAAACCGCTTGAGCCGCAAGGGTAGCGGCCAGGCGCATCAACAACAGCATTGCGCGCTCTGTTTCACTGGGGACCCTGTTACACAGCGCTGCTACAGGAGGGAGAGAGGAGGCTGGAAGGTGCACTGTTCCGCATCCTCGGCCACTACTTTCTTTCTATCTCTGCGCGCTGCGGCGGGCACAGCCGCCCGATTCACTTTAAATGCTCATTCTGGGGGCCTTGTTGGAGCCAATCGATCCGCTCGTGCGTCGAAGCTGCGTCGAACGTCCGTCGACTCGAGTCGAACCTGAGTCGAACCTGAGTCGAACTTGAGTCAAACTTGAGTCGAACTTGAGTCGAACTGGGGTCGAAATAGAATCGAACAGATCCGTTAGATTGGCCCCAGGAAGGTCCCAAGAACGAGCATCTAGCGACTCACTGCACGAAGTGCGGCACGGCGGAGTCGTACAGCACCCCGCACATGCCGCACACCCGCACCTTCGCGGGACCGCCCTCGCACGCGGTGCCCACCTTGCGGGCAAGAATTATGCCTAGGTTGGGCCTGTCCTCCTACAGGCGGATCATGGAAGAAAACGAAAACATTCAAACGATACTCCAAAACAGTCGTAAGAGCACGAAACATCGTCACCAGACTATTCTACCATTCTTGAATAGTCCTCCTGTAGAGGGACATGCCTGCCCGACTTAAACTTGATGCCGGGGAAAAAAATAAACGCAACAGCCTCCCATCCGGGGGCTTTCGCCGGGTCTCAGGACCGAAACGGCCAGGGATGAAAAAACTACCCTGGGAGGGGGTCGGGACTTCCAGGAGCCGCGAGTCGAATACAAACAAGACAACGCATGTCTGGGTCCATATCCACTGTGCCTCGGATGATCGGACTCCGAAAAGCAGTGGATGTGGGTAAAAGTCTGGCCACTGGCGAGGCCAAAATTCTTTGCAGATCCCTCGAGTCTCTCGTTGTCCGCATACAGTCCCCGAACAACCAAAGACGCCGTGGGATTGGACATCAGTCTTGCGCGCACACCTCCGGCTGGCTGTCGGTGCCGCACCGCTCGTTGTCGTCGTCCCGCCGCAGCAGCTTTATCCTCGGAGGAAGTACGGGTACCGACACCGCTACTTTGGGGGTCTCCTGGGAGGCCCTCGTGGCCACGGCTGGATCTTCGCCTTGAAGTTCTGGCCAGAACTTGGTGGCGCGCCAAGGGGGGTAGGGGGAGGGGGGAAGGCTTCTTGGAAGGACGCTGCTTCTTAGAAGGCGCTGGCCCTACATTTACAGAGAAGGCCCGCGCCTGCTGAGAAGCAGGGGTGCTTCTATAAAGCCTCTCCCCCTCCCCCACACCCCCCTCTGCGCGTGGCCGAAGCCCGCCGCAGACCTGTTTGGGCGTCGTCGCCTCTCTTCTGGGCCTCCCCTGGCCGCCCTCGTCGCCGCAGCGGGGCCCGCGTCGAAGCTCTCATCGGAGCACGCCCCTGGACAGGTCCGGAGAGCCCCGAAAGGGGAGGCCAAAGACTCAGACCTCCAACGTCTAGAAGCAACCAAGGCTGGGTGGAGGGCCAAAAAAGCACCCTCATGACAAGCACCCCGACGAGCGAAGCCCTCCGTAAACGCGCCCAGGGAAGGGATCGCAGAGGGCGGCACTGTTTCGTAAGCGCCCAACGCTGTTCAGCAAACGCCGATTGTGGGGGCCGGGGGCGGGCTTCTCCTCGCCGTGAGGCGAACGTCACAGACATCAGCGGTTGGAGGCCCACGCGGATTTCTTGGTTCCGCGCGTGGCCGAAGAGCGCACCCCTGGGAGAGGTCTGGGGGGCGGCGGCAGCGGTGTCCCCTGACTTCCCCGGGAGCCTGCCCTTCTCGCCCCAGCCGCTGCCCCAAGAGTTCTGGATCAGCCAGTACTTCTGCCCCTGCCAGAGGAAGAGAGAGAGAGGGAGAGAGCAGCATTCGGGGATGGCCAGAGCCCCCTTTAACAAAACGTGGCTTAGTGAAAACGACCTCGGGCCCAAACCTGGCGGGCGCAAGCCTGGAAAATGACGGCCGCGGCGCCCTCTCGAGAACCGACAACGGAAAATTCACGAATCGACGTGTCAGGGTGGGGGTTCTGTCCACCCCCGAAGCATATGGGAAGCACAAGAGCACACTAGTACGATGTGTCCTCTTCGGAGGCGCGCGTCCGAACCGAGTCTACAACGGAACCATACTGCAGTGTTTCGTTTCCCGAGCGGTGTGGCCAAAAACCGCCCGCCATGGAGCTCATTCTAGAAGATTTCTCGGCGCGCGCGGCGCCCCTGGGGGCGACGCACACATAGTATAAATATGTGGGTGTGACGCCGAGCATAATCCGCCGACCCCGTGGGGTTCATCGGCGTGTGAGATCTTCCCGGGACCCCTCCCCCGGGAGCCCGGTCCGGTCGATTTGGGGGGTGGGGGGGGGTCCGGCCAAATTCCCCGATTCCCCCGATTCCCCCGATTCCCCCGATTCCCCCGGGGGGGTCATCCGCTCCCGAAAATCCTACAGGGACTCCTCCGGTGGCCTCGAAATGGCCCCGGGGCGCACCACGACGGCTCAAGAGGACCTCCACATGGCCTTCAGTGGCTCCAAGATGCCCCAATATGGGCTCAAGACAACTCACGATGCCTCCAAGACGCTCCAAGAGGCCCCGAATTGGCGCTCCAAGAAGGTCCACAGCAGCGAAAATCAATGATTTTCCATTGGGAAGCGTACATAGCATCGACGACTTTTCAGCCTGCACAGAGTTCCAGCCAGTCTAAGAGGCCCCCAAGGCCACCCCATGACGTCCCAAAATGGTCCCAAAAGGCGCCCAAGACGGCCCAAAACGGCGCCAAGACGGCCCCAGAGGCTCCCGAATCGGCCCAAAATAATCCCAAGACGGCTCCTAGAGGGGCCCCAGCGGCGGAGCCCGAACCGAAAATCCGAGCCTTCCGCTCCCACCTGGACACCCCACGAGCCGCCCAAAAGGTCCCAAGAGACCCCCAAAAGACCTCCAAAGAGAGTCCGAGAGGCCCAAAAGAGGCCCCAAGAGGTCCCAAAACGGCGATCAGTGAACTTCGAAACTACCTCCACGAAGCCTGCGAGATGCCTCCCCAGAGATCCCCCAGAACCCCCCAGGGACCTCAAACCGGAGATTTGCCCCCCCCCCCCCCCCCCCCGGGCCCGGCACGAGCGCATCACGGGACTTTTCCGGGGTCAAGAGGGCCTAAACACGGGCCAAGAAGGCCCCCCAAAAAACCTCCGAGACGGCCCACGAGAGCTCCGAGACGCCAAACGACCTCTCCGACTTCGGTAGTCTTCTCTTGCACGCGCCGCTCCTGTCGCCTTTTGATGATTCCCCACCTGTTGCTGCTGCAAATGTTTCGTATCCGAGAACGCTCCTCCGCACGCCGCGCACGTCACGTCGCACCTCGTTCTCTCGCCCCTCCGCGCATTTCTGACAGAGCCTCTCCCCCGATGAATTGTGTTTCTTCTGTGCACCCGACATGTCCGCCTGCTCTTTCAACAGCGTCTGACATGTCTTGCTCGAACGCATTTAAGGGGTCGGCGGATGTGGCGCAAGCCTGAAGAATCATATTCTTCTTAAGACGAAGCCAGGGCGAGGACAAACTCGGATGAGAAAATGAATCGAGAATCTCTGAGATCCGGCGGCTCTGGAGAATGTCTCGGGCGCCGCGGCCTTTTCAATGCGTTCCAGAACGCTCTGAGAGCGTTCCGGAATGCACTGGAACGAATTGATCCTCGTCCTGGCCCCATCC
This sequence comes from Prorocentrum cordatum, assembly GCA_963575745.1. Classification (NCBI taxonomy): domain Eukaryota; class Dinophyceae; order Prorocentrales; family Prorocentraceae; genus Prorocentrum; species Prorocentrum cordatum. Next base: position 25,056 of record CAUYUJ010005167.1, read on the forward strand.
GGCTTCTGGAGATCAGCAGAGATCTCTCGGAAGGCCCCTTTGAGGCTTCACCTGGGCCGCCCCTGGCGCGCTCCGCGCGCCACGGAGAAGGGCCGCAGAGAAGTGTGTGGTTGCGCCTCTTTTCTTATTTGACCTTCTGGACGCCGAGGCCAATCAGAGTGACCGCGTGGTCGATGACCGCGTCCACGGAGCAGGAATCGAACACACCACTCGCGTACATGTACCTCGGAGGAAGAACCTCGGAGGAAGGCCAGCTGCGACAGCGGTTGCACTCCCGCCAAGCCCGAATCAGCCAAAGATCGGTCCCTGGGCTCCTCCAGGGGTCCATCCTGACCCGCTTTTCGGCGCGGATCCAGCCGTGGACGCGAGAGGCCTCAAACAAATCCGCCGACCCTTCGGCGTGTGTGAGACGCTGTCATCGTCTTCGTCGTCGTCGCTGACCCCAAAGGAAAGTGAGAAACGAACATAGAAACGAAACGACGTAGCTTAGTCAATTCCCTCCCCTTGTCCCCTCCCTGACCGGGTGGGCTGGGGGTAAGGGTCAAGACACCCCCTCTGCCCCCAGCCGTCTTCCTCACTCCCACCCGCCCTCCAAACGCATATGAGTAGCACCCGAGTCTCTGCATGCCGCCTGGGAAGGCCACAGATTGCAGTGTGCGCCACGGGCTCCAGGTGCACCAGGCACCCCGTGGGCTCAGGCGTGGCAGCGTGGGCAGCAAGGCGTCTCTTTTTCAAACACCGATGCAAAATGGACGCTGGACGCCTGCGCGTGCTCCAGATGTGGAGACAAAATGTACTTCCCACCCATCCTGCGGGGTCGTCGCTTTGAAGAGACAGCGCCCTGCGTCTCATTCCCTCCTCCTCCTCCCCCTCCTCCTCCTCCTCCTCCTCCTCCTCCTCCTCCGCCTCCTCCTCCTCCTCCTCCTCCTCCTCCTCCTCCTCCTCCTCCTCCTCCTCCGCCTCTTCCGCCTCCGCCTCCGCCTCCGCCTCCGCCTCCGCCTCCGCCTCCGCCTTCACCTCCACCTCCGCCTCCTCCCCCTCCTCCTCCTCCTCCTCCTCGTCCCTCCTCCCTTCTCCGAAGTTCGCATGCGCCTCCCGGCTCCAACGACGGTCCCAGTGGCGCAGTCCGCATGCGGTTCCCCCACCCAGTACAGCGTTGCGTGGCCTCATGGGGAGCTCCACCGAAGGTCACAGTGGCGCAGTCCGCATGCGGTTCCCCCGCCCAGTACAGCGCTTCGTGGCCCCGTAGGGAGCTCCGCCGAAGGTCCCAGTGGCGCAGTCCGCATGCGGCTCCCCCACCCAGTACAGCGTTTCGTGGCCCCAAAGGGAACTCAATCGAAGGTCCTAGTGGCGGAACTCGCATGCGGTTCCCCTGCCCAGTACAGCGTCTCGTGGCCCCCGAGGGAGCTCCACCGAAGTCCCAGTGGCGCAGTCCGCATGCGCTTCCCCCGCCCAGTACAGCGCTTCGTGGCCCCATAGGGAGCTACACCGACGGTCCCAGTGGCGCATTCCGCATGCGGTCCCCCACCCAGTACAGCGCTTCGTGGCCACAGAAAGAGCTCCACCGAAGGTCCCACGGTTCCCCCGCCCAGTACAGCGCTTCGTGGCCCCGTAGGAAGTAAGGTCCCAGTGGCGGCGTCCGCATGCGGTTCCCCCACCCAGTACAGCGCTTCGTGGCCTCATGGGGAGCTCGCAGTGGCGCAGTCCGCATGCGGTTCCCCCGCCTAATACATTGGTTCGTGGCTCCAGGGGGAGCTCCACCGAAGGTCCAGGGAGGTGTACCACATGCGTTTCTCACGTTTCGTGGCCCCAGAGGGAACTCCACCGAAGGTCCCAGTGGCGCAGTCCGCATGCGGCTCCCCCACCCAGTACAGCGTTTCGCGGCCCCAAAGGGAGCTCCACCGAAGGTCCCAGTGGCGCAGTCCGCATGCGGTTCCCCCGCCAAGTACAACGCTTCGTGGCCCCGAAGGGAGCCCCACCGAACGTCCCATTGGCGCAGTCCGCATGTGCTTCCCCCATCGAGTACAGCGTGTCGTGGCCCCATAGGGAGCTTCACCGAAGGTCCCAGTGTCGCAGCACGCATGCGTCCCCCCCACCCAGTACAGCGCTTAGTGGCCCCAGAGGCAGCTTCACCGAAGGTCCCAGTGGCGCAGTCCGCATGCGGTTTCCCCTCCCGGTACAGCGCTTCGTGGCCCAATAGGAAGCTCCACCGAAGGTCCCAGTGGCGCAGTCCGCATGCGGCTCCCCCACCCAGTACAGCGGGGCTTCACCGAAGGTCCCAGTGGCGCAGTCCGCATGCGGTTCCCCCGCCCAGTACAGCGCTTCGTGGCCCAGTAGGGAGCTCCACCGACGGTCCCAGGGGCGCAGTTCGCATGCGCTCCCCCCATCGAGTACAGCGTGTCGTGGCCCCATAGGGAGCTCCACCGAAGGTCCCAGTGTCGCAGC
>CAUYUJ010005167.1:32500-50000 GCA_963575745.1 Prorocentrum cordatum
CACCAAACCACCACCACCACCACCACCACCACCACCACCCACCGCCACAACCACCACCACCACCACAACAAGCCACCATACCACCACCACCACAACCACCACCACCGCCACCACCACCACCACCACAACCCACCACCACCACCACCACCACCACCACCGTCGCCCTCGTCGACGCTCCCCGCCACCGCCGCCCGCCGCCGCAGGCGCCGGCGCCGGCCCAGAAATGGAAATCGTCGTCCCCGCCGCCGTCGCCGCCGCCGACGCAAGCGCCGGCCCGAGGAGAGGGGAGGCAGGGGAGGGGGGAGGGGGGGGGTTCAAACCCCCCCCCTCCCTCCAGGAGGGGGGGTCCGGTTTCAACCCCCCCCCCTCCAAGCGACCTCAGAACCCGCTCTTTCAGAGATTTTCACACGCTCTGCGGCATCTGAAAGCATGCGAGCTTGCCTCTGCACACAAAAGTTGCTATTATTGAAACCTGCGTCGTAGCTAAATTGATGTACTGCCTCCACACGCTGTGGCTCAACGTTTCTGAGAGCAACAAGCTCGACGCATTTCAAGCGCGGTGTCTGCGCAGTGTGGCTGGGATCGGGCATTCATATGGCAGCCGCGTCTCCAACGCGACCGTGCTGCAGACATGCAAATGCAGTAAACTCAGCACCACGCTTGCGTACAGGCAAGTGTGCCTGCTGGGGCGGATCGCAGCTCTCCCGAACGACAGCCCCGTTCGGCTCTGCGTGTTTCAATCGCATGCCCTCGCGCGCGTTGTCAGGAGGAAGTGGCCCCCAGAGGGGAAGGCCCCGAAACACGTGGAAGCGGAACGTCCACGATTTGGCCGTCAGGGTAGCCGGAAATTCGAACGTTTTGCGCAGAATGTGGCAAGGCCTGTCAGGCATGTGGCAAGTAGCTGCCAGACACTATTTCTTCACATAAGCCTTGCCTTCTCACTTTGTTTTTCTCCTCCTCCTCCTCCTCCTCCTCCTCCTCCTCCTCCTCCGCCTCCTCCCCTTCCCTGTCTCTTCTACCCATTCACCTGGCAGCTGTCCTGATATGTGGTTTGTTTTGACATGTGTTCTAGGGGTGATTTTGGACACCACTTGCCCATGGAACTGGCGACGCCGGGAGGTTCATTGTTTCACAGCGCCTGGCTGCAGAAGCGCCTGCGCTTATTTCCCTGCCCATACACCTCCGACGTGCACGGCGTCTTTCTTCTTGAAAAGATAATTCGTAAGGATCCTGAAGGGCTCCCAAGGTTTCGTCGTCGTCGCTGTCGTCCGACGGACGACAGCGACGACGACGAATTCCTGGAAACCCAGCACGACAGCGCCGTCGGCCCCAGGTCACGATCACGACCACGAACTTGCTAGTCGGGCGTTCTTGCCCTTTTCGGCCTTCTGGAGACTGGAGCCTCTGGAGGAAGGACCCCGATCTCTAGGGGGAGGAGCGAGCGGGAGGGGGAGAGAGAAAAGACACGATGGGCTAGGAAGAAAAGGGAGAAGGGAGGAGGAGGAGGAGGAGGAGGAGGAGGAGGAGGAGGAGGAGGAGGAGGAGGAGGAGGAGGAGGAGGAGGGGGAGAAGGAGGAGGGGGAGTAGGAGGAGTGTGCCTAATTTTGCACATTTCGTCGTCGGCGGTTTTTGGAGCATTCTGGAGAGCCGAAGAGCCCCGGAAGCCTCCAGAGGTTTCTAGAGGCCCCCAGAGGCCGGTGGCGACGAGTCTCCGGTTGACCAGTCGGCCCCCGTTGACCTTGCGAGCACGTTGCGCTGTTCTCGTCCGTGCGCCGTCCTGTGGTCGGTATGGTGCTCTCTGGCGCGCTGTCGTGCTCGCAGGCCGTGGCAGTGCGCACGGGGGCACTTCGGTGCTCACGGCGGCCCCCCGCCGTGATGTGATCGGGAGGGACGAACTCCCCCCCCTCCCCGACCAGTTATAGCGAATGATAAAAAGGACAGGCTCTTAGGAGGCAACTTCTGACGAACGACACCCACACACACACACGCCAATACCCATAGGGGGGTCGTCGGGAGAAGGACTGGCTATGGGTACGGGTGCGGGTTGTCGGACCCCGGAGGAGGCTCCCGTTCGAACGGAGACCCCCACACGACAACAAGCACCCTTATAAAGTCCCCTCCGTCACCCTATGGGTATATGGGTGTGTGTGTGTGTTGTTCGCTCGTCAATTTCTGGGAGGTCTTCGTAAGAGCGATGGAGCGCTACTCAGCCCGATGAAGGAACCCTTAAGCAGGATAGGCCTGGAATAAGCCCAGAATGGACCCGATTAGACGGTATTGAGCAGGAGCGGAGCGGACTAGTACAGTTCTCAGCATAAACAACAAAAACAAATAAACTTTCAGAGCGCCGAGGCCCAACCACATGCTCCAGGCGAACCAGGCAGGAATCACCTGAGGGCCAACCTGCATTAGGCGACCACGCTGCTCACTTCCTCTCCTTCTCCTCCTCCTCCTCCTCCTCCTCCTCCTCCTCCTCCTCCTCCTCCTCCTCCTCCGCATTCTCCTCCTCCTCCTCCTCCTCCTCCTCCTCCTCCTCCTCCTCCTGCCCCCTCCTCCCCCTCCTCCTGGGGCACTGAGGCACTGATGGTCGGAGAGCCCGCCGGACGCGACCATCCCCCCCAGGGGCCGGTCGGCACTGGGGGGGGGATAAAACTGAGAGCCTGACGAAGGTCACCGCCAGCTGAGAAGAGGTACGGTCAAAACGTGTATGAAGGACGCGTGGTAAGGACGCAGGACCCTTGGAGGCCGAAGTTGGGACGTTTTTTGGGCGGCGGGCGACCAGTGATAAGGGCAAGGATAAGCCTCAGAGGCAAGGACACAAGGGTACCCTAGATGAAGGCGCGCGTCCTTACTAGGCGCGTTGACTGTAAGTGAGTAAGGCAGCAGACGCAGAAGGATGGGCGAGGGGGAGGAAACGGCGGCCCTCCCTGGCGTTGTGAGGTATCCTTGGACATTCTGGAGGCTTCTCGTCGCCACGGCTGGATGCTCCTCGGATGACGGTTAGCGGCGAGCAGAGGGGGGCAGGGGTAGTGGGGAAGGCTTCTCAGAAGGAGGCTGCTTCTCAGAAGGCGCCAGCCCTACGTCTTTCGATAAGGCCCGCGCCTTCAAAGAAGCAGGGGTGCTTAGCCTCCCGCCTTCCCCTACCTCCCTCTGCGCGTGGCCGGGTCAGGATGGGCCTCAGGGGAGGGGTCCAGCCTGACCCATGGGGATCATGTAGAAAACGCTGTAGGTAAAAGCACGGGGCAACCTATATTTGCTCTTACTTTTCTTCTACCGCTGGGGAACGATAGGGGCGGGACCAGCAAAAGGGAGGAAGCATCGAGCTGGAATCGGTGATACATCGTCGAAAGTTGGCCGCGGGACTCCCCCGAGGGCGAAAACGCAAGCTCCTGGGCGGATTGGACTATTAGGCCCCAGTCGGCGATGACTGGGCGAGCAGGGGGTACAGTATGAGCTCGACCACCAAAACCTTCCACAAGAAACCCAACCCTGAGACCCCAGAACGTCCATCGGTTCTTGGTGTGGGAAGAACGTCACGCTTTCCATCGCAGGACCATCGAAACCCAAGAGACCCAGAGCACCCTGGAGGCAAGCAGGGTGTCTCTTGGCATGGGGGCTCCCACTGCAGGTGCACCCTCCCCGGAACCGGGGAAGGGCAGCGCCTCGGCTCCCGTGGCCAGCTCCTCCGGCGCCCCTCCGGGGCCGAGGCCCGCCGCGCGCGGCAGAGCTCATATACCCCCAGAGGCCTGCTGGGGTGGGGTCCGAGCAGCTGGGGCCGGAGAGGGTCGCGCCGCAGCGCCGATGCACCCGCGAGGTCGGCGATTGTCGAGCCGCACTGCCGATGCATCGGCGATGCGGCGCGAGCCTCTCCGGCCCCAGCTGCTCGGACTCCGGGAGGCCCGAATGCTCCCCCATTTCCCCAGTCCCCCCTGTTTACATAAACGTTCGGAGATACGCGCGGATTCCTAGGATCCGCGCTGAACACCCCCCCTTGCGCGCCCGAGGCTGCGCCAGAGTCGCCAGCCAGGGGCCCCAACGCCGATACAAAAAATCCGCGCGGACCTTCGAAAGTTTATGTGAACGTTTAGTGTTTAGTATTCGGCGTTTCGACATTGGGCGCAAGGGGGGGGGAGGGTTTGGCTCCAGACCTCTGCTTAATGCGATTGTTTGCAGCAGTGCGTCCTACGGGGGAGACCCCACCTGCTCGAAGCTGGCGACCAAAACAGACAAGATCTACTCCATGGGGCCGAGGGCCCGCGCCGATCGGCAAAAACAGTGAATAAGAAAACGATTACTTTTCCAGCCCCCGAGAGGCCCCCAAGACGGCCCCAAGAGGCCCCAAATGGCGCTCCAGGGCCGGCGGAATGAGCGAAGCGATCAAATAAGAAAACGATGACTTTCCCATCTTGGAGAAATCCCCCCCTCGTCCGACCCGTGCCTTGCTCCCCAGGAAAGAGCTGCCCTGGCCGGCCGCGAAGTGCACGCCCACGCGCGACAGGTCCTCCGCGGAGGCCGAGAGCTGAAGCGCCGCCGCGCTCCCCCGGCCGCCGCTCTTGCGGCACTTCCCGTTGCGGGCCTCGCGCGGAGCGAGCGGCATCGAGCCGATCAATGCGGGAACAGAGACCCCAGACATGATCGCGCCGGGCAAAAGCACAACTGGCGCTGTTATTTTTGCTTGTGGACGGACTCTGTGGGTGGGCCCTCGCAAGAGCCCGGGGGCGGTCAAAACACGGCTCGGGGTGAAGAGCCAGCCCTGGGGAAAGGGTCGGGATTTCAAGGATCAAGACGTCGCATGTCTGAGCCAGAATCAACGATCGGGGGCGTCTCAGAAGGGGGCGTCCAAGGGGGGGTGGGGGGGCGCAAATCATGACCAGCAGCATGTGCGCGGCCCAGGGGGGGGGGCCAGGGACGCACTGAAATAAGCAGAGGCGCCATGAAATCTGGGGAAGTATCATGGACCCCGCCATGACATCAACTCCCCCCTGGTCATCACCCCCCTCTTGGCCGCCCCCGGCATGACGCGCCGCCGCGGGGAACCCAAGGCCCCAGGGCACCAACCGAGGAGCAGCACGCCGACGGGCGCCCCAACGCTGGCGTGTCGCTGGTGTTCCTGTCCCCCCCGAATAGAATGGATCAGGCCGGAACGTGCGTCGGATCGCCTGCAGGGGCTCGAGAGCTCAAGAAGGCTCGAAGGCTCAAGGCTTCGATGATCGATCTGGACTCGCCAGATCTGCACGCCGTGGACAGCGGAGCCAAGCCCGAGAAGACGGAGTGAGACCTTACAGTTATGGGCTGCTGAAATCGGGAACGACACACGAGGAGCAAAAAGCCCCTTTTTGACACCCACGGCGACTGCGTACACGAAGGGAGCTGGAGGAACAGCCACGGAAGGATCCAGCGAACATCGAGCCGCTTGCGAGCCCAAACTGCTGCTTATCTCAGCGTCTTTGACTGTAAGAGACGCACCCCCGAACTGGCGAATCTCTCAACGCCAGCTGGTAGGCAGGATCGGTCATCGTCGAATCGGGGAGTCTGATCGGGTCGGGACGTGCGAGCCAGATCGCCCTGCATCGGCACGGAGCCGACATCGAGCCCGATCGGCCGCGCCAGGGTGCGCAACGGCGCCATGCAAGCATCGGGCCTCGCCACATCGTCGGAACATCGGCACCGAATCGCGTCCAGCCAGCCAGGATCGACATCGAATCGGCCCCGGACACGCCATGCCTTCTCTCAAGACGCGGCCCAGGGTGTCCCGACCTTTCCCCATTTGGCAAGTTGTTCATCCCCAGTCACCTTCTGACGGCCCCGGGACCCGGCGAAGGCCCTGTAGGCCGAAAGTGGCCAAAAACCTCCCGTCGCCATCTTGGTGCATGACGCAAGCGTGTCTGCAATCGAATTCGGCACGGGCCTTGTACGGGTTCTCCGACTCCTTTGCCAGGCCGTGGTTGATGGCCCAGTCGAAGGCGAGCTCGACGGTCGCGCCGTCGCAGCCACCACTGCCGCCGCAGTGGTGCGGGTTGGGGACGCAGTCCAGCAGCTCCTGGCAATAGGACGCTGCGTTCATTTTCTATCTCTCTCTCTCTCTCTCTCTCTGTGTCTCCTCGGTCTTGATATTCATACATGTGCATATGTAGATATATGCGCGCTTCGCGCGAGCTTGGATTCTTGCCATACCCAGCCCTTAGAAGCTCACAGCTCCACGGAAATAATCCTCACAAGTGGCTCGGTGACAAAGCACTGAAAAGAATGCATTGAACGCAGTGGAAGCGCAATGCAAAGCAGTGCCATGGAAATCACACGCGAAGATATAGCAATGTAAAGCACTGCAAGCAGAAATGATCGAGGAAAATGAAAGGCAAAGGAAAGCTATGTTCATCAGCGCAGTGCGAATTACGAAGCAAGGCAAGTGCAAATGCAACGCAAACCAGCTCAGTGCAACACGACGCACGACAGCGCAAGTGACTTAACGAACCCAAGGGGCACGAGATCCTCGGGACAAGGCTTTCTAGCAGAAGCCCAAACAGCGAGCGCAGCCCCTAAACAGGGGAAGAAAGGATGGATGGAAGCGAGGGAGACGGATGAAGCACGAGGGAATTTAGCAGAAGGGGGGCTGCGAGCAGAAAACACGTAGCAGAACCAGACGGGCAGATCGGCGGGCAGACCGTAACGGGCGGTCGGGAAGGCGGGCCCAAGCGGCCAGTTCGAGCAGGCGGGTCGCTGAAGCGTGAATCCTGCATGAATCGCGCCGAAGTCTCGAGCGATAGCGCGATGCCCAAGTAAATTGTGAGAAAGGCCAAGCGAGAGCATGATTCCTGAGTGTCGAGGGCGCGGCGTCCGAATAACTTGCGAGGAAGTCCCACGCGAGAGCACGATTTCTGCATAAATTGTCAGGAAGTCCCGCGCGAGAGTGCGATATTTCGGTAACTTGCAAGGAGATACCTTCCGGGAGCCGTTGATGTTGTAATTCGGGGCCCAATAAGCCAGCTTGAGCAGGAAGACTTTCCCTCATAAAAACTAAGGTGCGAGGCCCGAGGGGGGCACTTTAATTGAAAAACACCATGCGCACCGGTGGGGGTGCATCGACAAGAGTCATTCCAAGAATGCGAGTGGAACAACTACAACAACACCAACAACAACAACAACAACAATCATTTAAGACTGGGGACACTCCGTTCTCACCAGTGCCAGGGTTTTCATAGGAGGCGGGCAATACCCCCACTTTGTGGGGGGCCGGTTCAAGCTCTACCAAGTTTCCAAACGACTCTTCGCCACCACCCACACCCAGCTTCCCGCCCTATGACGTTCGGACACTTCACTTCGTGGCATGCGGACGACCGTGGCTACTATTCAGGGCCCCGCGGCCGACGACGACGGCGTGCGCGCGCGAAGAAAAAACGAATGTGTCCCGCATGGTATTATTTGACAGGGATGATGGCCCTGGCAGGTGCGCAACCGTTGTCGCAGAAGTTCGAAAAAGTTGCTCGCAAAAGCCCGTTTGACAGAAATGTTTAAAAAGTGTTGGGTTTCCTACGAATCCGCAAGAGCGCGCGGGATGAGATTTTGACAATTTTTTGTTGAAAAACCATTGGTTTTTTGATGTTTTTATGTTAAAATCGCTGCGAACACTAAGGTTTTGGAAGGATTTCGTCTTGCGCGCGCGAATGTCCACTTTACCTTATTTTTTGCAAGGGATTCTTGAAATTTGATTATATTAGAACAAGAAATGTCATTTTCTATTGTTTTTTGCAAGGGAAAGCGGATTACAACAAAACAACCGGATCCTGTACACACCCTCTTTTCTGAGGCTTCCTCACGAAAATGATGAAAATGTAGCTGCGGCCTAGGCGGCGCAGGGGGGGCGCGCACCAGGGGGCCCAACAATAATTATTCTTTAGAATAAATAATGTTCAACAACAACAACAACCACCACCACCACCACCACCACCACCACAACAACAACAACAACAACAACACCAACAACAATTATCATTTTAAGACTGCTCGTTCGTATCTGCTCGTGTGCAATTCAACACGTATATCCCGAACCCTCCATGCCCGCCCTCTTCGTCCTCGACCGTACGCCCTTGGGGGGAGATCTTGCTTACCTGCAACGTGTAGTTCGTGCAGCCCCGGAGGCACTCCAGCCAACCCTAGCACAGCCAGCGCACGCATGGGCCCAAGATCGGTTCGATCAACACAGGCACGATCGGTGGGCCCAGGACTGGGCCGGCCGAGATCGGTGCACGTGGGCGTATAGCTCGCGCCACCCAGGGAGGATCCTCGGACGACGGTCGACCTCCCCACCTCTCCTGGAGTGGGCCAGGCGTGTGAGGCGAGTCCAGCGGTGGCGACGAGGGCCCCCCAGGAGGCCTAAAAGTACGGCCGGACCAGGGACAGAGGAACAGCCTTCGAGAGCACGAGACTCTCCACGGGCCAAACTGAAGAGCATTCCAGGGTGCCCTCCCCCGGGATGCACAAGAGCACCCCGCAAGCACGAAGAACACGAGGGCACCCTCCCAAGACCCGACCTCGATCCGAGACCTCGGCCCGACCGGGCCGAGGCCAGATGCTTACCGTCGACGCGCGGCCACAGGAGAGAGCGCAGCTCGAGAGCGCGGAGCCCCCCGAAGCGAAGAGCACGCCGAGGCGGAGGGCCCGAGCACGAAGAGGGCCCACGACTGCAGTGGACCCACGACTGCACCACCACCATTCCCCTCCTCCTCCTCCTCCTCCTCCTCCTCCTCCTCCTCCTCCTCCTCCTCCTCCTCCTCCTCCTGTTATCCATATCTCCCTCCTCCTCACCCTCCTCCTCCTCCTCACCCTCCTCCTCCTCCTCCTCCTCCTCCTCCTCCTCCTCCTCCTCCTCCTCCTCCTCCTGCTGCTCCGCCTCACCATTTTCCTCCTCCTCCTCATCATCATCGTCATCAGCATCAGCATCAGCATCAGCATCAGCATCAGCATCAGCATCAGCATCATCATCACCATCATCATCATCATCATCATCATCATCATCATCATCATCATCATCATCATCATCATCCTCACCCTCATCCTCATCCTCATCCTCACCATCATCACCATCATCACCATCATCACCATCATCATCAGCATCATCAGCATCATCATCAGCATCATCAGCATCATCATCATCATCATCCTCATCCTCATCCTCATCCTCCTCTGGTGTGGAGGACGAGGAGGAGAAGCAGCAGCAGGAGGATTGTAAGGGCCTGACCACAAGAGACCTTCCACGACAAACCCACCCCTGAGACCTCAGGACGTCCATTGTTTTTCGGTGTGGAAGCGTCACGCTTCCCAGAGCACAAACATTGACATCGAAAGACCCCAGGGCGCCCTGGAGGCAAGCAGGGTGTTTCTTGGCATGGGTCTCCCCTGAACCCCTCCAAAGCTAGGGGTACTCGCACAGTCCAACCTGTGCGGTAAGGACGCACGATAAGGATGCAAGGGGCCTTGGAAGGCCACGTCGACACTCTGCGGGCAGGCGGCGGCCAGCGAACGCGGCCAAGGATGGGCCGAAGGGGAAGGATGCAAGGGTAACCTTGGGAAAGTCGCTCATCCTTTCTGTGCGGGTTGACTGTAACCCCAGTGCCAACTGCACCGCCCAATCATGGGGCCCCCCAGCACGAGCAAACATCCGCAAGAAATCCTTGGACTCCTCCTGGGACCCTTCCCAGCTTTTCGAGCCGCATCCAGCTGTGGCAACGAGAACTTCCAGAGAGGGGCAACGATAGAGAGGACCAGATCGGGGGGAATATTGAGCTTGAATCGGCGATTCATCATCAATAGACCGGCGATACACAACCACGAGTTTGGCGATGCCGACCTGGAATCGACGATCGGCGATAGATCGGCAACAGGCTCTCGAAGGCGAAACCGCACCTTCCCGAGCGGGGCGGCTACCAGACCCGTCGGCGATACATGGGCGCATGGGGGTCGAGGCATTCCCCTCTGAGGCTGTCCCCCCTCTAGCGTTGCCCCATGATGTACGAACGAACAAAAGAAGCAGCCGCCGCGGGGACGCCAGCGTCCCTGCAAAGGAGGATGGCGCGCTTGTCGCGCGCAGTCCTTCTGCGAAGGTTCTACTCGATGCGGGACCTGGAACCCCCCAAAAAATTGGCCTGGCGAAGGACCCAACCATATGCAGTTGTGAGCACCGCAGTTGTGGGTATCGCCTTCGGTGGAGCTCCCTATGGGCCACGAAGCGCTGTACTGGGTGGAGGAGACCCATGTGGACACCGTGGCTGCGAGCTTAGGTGGAGCACCATATGGGGCCACGAAGCGCCGTGCTGGATGGGGGAGACGCATGTGGACACCGCCACTGGGACCTTAGGTGGAGCTCCCTATGTGGCCACGAAACGCTGCGCTGGGTGGGGGAGACCCATGTGGACACCGCCACTGTGACCTTAGGTGGAGCTCCCTATGGGGCCACGAAGCGCTGTACTGAGTGGGGGAGACGCATGTGGACACCGTGGCTGCGAGCTTAGGTGGAGCTCCCTATGGAGCCACGAAGCGCTAAACTGGGTGGGGGAGACGCATGTGGACACCGCCACTGGGACCTTAGGTGGAGCTCCCTATGGGGCCACGAAGCGCTGTACTGGGTGGGGGAGACGCATGTGAACACCGCCACTGGGACCTTCGGTGGAGCTTCCTATGTGGCCACGAAACGCTGCGCTGGGTGGGGGAGACGCATGTGGACACCGTGGCTGCGAGCTTAGGTGGAGCTCCCTATGGGGCCACGAAGCGCTGTACTGAGTGGGGGAGACGCATGTGGACACCGCCACTGGGACCTTAGGTGGAGCTCCCTGTGGACACGAAGCGCTGTGCTGGGTGGGGGAGACGCATGTGGACACCGCCACAGGGGCCTTAGGTGGAGCTCTCTATGGCGCCACGAAGCGCCGTACTGAGTGGGCGAGACGTATGTGAACGCGGCTACTGGGATCTTAGGTGAACCTCCCTATGTGGCCACGAAACGCTGAGGACATGCGCAGGGCAGAGGCAGAGATGGGAGGAGGGAGGAGGGGGAGAGGGGGAAGAGGAAGGAAGGAAGGAACGCGGGGACCGTCTCCTCAAAACGAGGACCCTACACCACAGAATGGTTCGGAAAAAAAACACGAAACGTTTGCACGGGCCGTCGTGCGGCCATCGCCAGGCGCACTGCCGAAAGCTACTCTCAAACGAAACGCTCAGCATCGACAAAATACTCCCGGCACGGAGACGCCGTCGCCGGCGGCAGCCAGCGCACGCTGGTGTCCTGCGTCGAGAACCTCTGCGCTCGCCCCTTCTTGGCCGCCTTGTCGTAGATCTCCGCGTGCGCCTCGAGGACGACGGAGGCTGCCACTGCCCAGCACGAGCCGCAGCCCCCCTGTAGATGCACAGGGGGCTAGGTGTACTTCAGGAACAACCGAACTGGAGTTAGAACCTGGATATACATCAAAATACCAGACACTCGTAGTAGCAGCTTCCATACATCAGAAAATCAATAAATATCAGGAACAACCGATTATGGGTTCAGAACCTGGACGCAGCTAAATAGGAGACGTCCGCTGATGACTGATCCAGCATCTGACAACAATACAGTAGGGGCCCATTCACAGGAAAACATCCACAAGAAACCCAACCCTGAGACCCCAGGACGTCCATCGATGTTCTTGTGGGCACGTCCCGCTATCCGTAGCGAAACCATCGGAACCCAAGAAACCCAGGGCAGCCTGGAGGCAGGCAGGATGCTTCTTGGCATGGGTCTCCACTGCACGCACAAGGAATTCCCCCCCCCACTGCCAGGGGGGGTTAGCCAAAGTGCCCCTGGCTCAACGGAGGTGCCCCCCGCCTGCCATGCCGTCTTGGGAGCCCCTGGGGGGCCCCCCAGGCGTCGCGGGGGGGGGGGGGGGGGGGGGGGGCGCTCGTGAGGCCACCTGGGCCTCCCTGGACAGTCCAGGCTGGGGGGCACCTGGGCGACGAAGAAAAAGGGGTCTTACGCGGTAACTCACGTGGGCCGCCAGCGCTTACGAGGGCGCTCACGCGCGACCTTACGCGGGCAATTTCCGCACGAATGTCGGCGCAAACGACCCCGTTTCCTAGTGTCGCTCAACTTGGGCCAAGGGCACCTCCTGGCAACACCCGAGACGTGCCAAGCAGGCGCATACGACCGCAGGCTACAGAGCCTGGGAAGGCAAACGCTATGAAACGCAACGCAGAAAGGTGCAGGCGCTCCGGTAGACCAGAGGGAGGGCTAGCGCGGGACCACCGAATGGAAGGCTGCGAACCTGGATAAAACGACAAGCCAAAAAGAGAAACACCCTGACATACTCGCGGCGCGAAGGGCCACGACGGGTTGTGCTTTTGTGGCCAGGACCGTCAAAACACCACTCGGGATGAAGAAGTCGCCCCAGGCAAGGGTCAGAACCTCCAAGGACCGCGTATCCCAAAAACGTAACATGTCATGTCTGGGCATACTGGGCCACATCGCCAGGATGCCAAAGAGAGAGAGAGAGAGAGACAGAGGAAAAAACAAAAGACGTAAACAATAACAAAAAGCCTGGTCGCGGACCGAGCTGAGGGACGTCAGCTTGGTCCAGTTGTCGAACACCTGAGGGGGGAGAGGAGGCGGCGGCGGAGGCGAAGAGGACGGACGACGACGAGAAGCACACAAGAATGGGCCTGCGCTGTGAGCTTACGAACGGGCCCATGACCACCTGTGTTCACCTCTCCTGCGCAGCTCTCGCCGCGGGGCGACGACGTTTCGCCTCCGCACCCCCCCCTTGTCGCTGGGGCGGCTCACGATCCCGTCCTGGACCCCAGCCGGCCGAGAATTCCTCTGGGGAAACCGAAAGGCACAAAGACCTCTACTACTCGGACCTCTCCCCAGGTGCGTTCTGACCTGAATTTCCCAATTTCGAAACGAATCCAGAGGTGGCGACAAGGGCCTCCCCGGGAGGCCCAGAAACGGGGATAACAAACATTAGCCTGGCGAAGGACCCAACCATACGCCGCACACCGCGCCAATTTTAGAACACGCCTTAATCGTTTCTTGGCCACATAAGGAGCCCCGCCGAAGGCCCAGATGCCAGCGCTCGCATGCGCCCACCGCACCTATTTTCTCACACCCCTCACATGTTTTGTGGCCCCATAGGGAGCTCCAACGAAGGCACACATGTCAGCGCTCGCATGCGCCCACCGCACCCACCTTGGCACACCCATCACAGGTTTCGTCGCCCCTGAGGGAACTCCACCGAAGGCACAAATGCCAGCTCGCATTCGCCCACCGCACCCATTTTGGTACACCCTTCACACGCTTCGTGGCCCCAAAGAGAACTCCACCGAATGCGGCGCATAAACCGGCAGTACCCACAACTGCATATGGTTGGGTCTTTCGCCAGGCTGATTTGATGACAAGTCGGTCCAGATCCTGGCGGCGCGCACGCCCGGCAAGAGCCAGCGAGAGACAGGCGGCGCGCGACGCCTGCAAGAGCTGCCGCCTCGACGGTCTCGGGCCGCTGGACACGGCCGGGCTCCCCCCCCTCGAGAGCCAAGAGGGACCTCCCGTTGGGACCGCTGGAGCACGGGGCCCCCAGAGAGCCCTCCGAGAACCCCCCGAGCAGCGCTCCGAGCCGCGGGGGGACTTGGAAACCTCTGGGAGGTCTTCGTCAGAACGATTGAGGTCCTACAAAGCCAGATTAACAGGCTACTGCGCCAGACTAGTTACGGTGGATTCAGCCCGGGACTCAGCCAGATTGAGCAGGGTTAAACGGTGCTAAGCCACATTTATCGGGATCAAGCGGGATTAAGCCAGACCAGGCAGATCTTCGACTAGGGATGTACCAGGTCCGATCCTGGAATGAACCCCCCAGGAGTTGCATCCGGAGGGGGGGGGGACGCCAGAGGGAGGCCGCTCAAAACCTGTTCGCGGAAACCTGCGAGGCGGCGACGCCGAGGAGCGACGAGTCAGGGGCCGCTGAAGGTGCCCCTGGCCCAAGGTGCGCCCAGCTTCTCGCTCCACTTTGGAGCCCGTGGGTCCCTGGACCTCGTACGTGGTGCTCTGAAGGGCCGTGGGGGCCTCCTTGGAAATCCTGAGGGACCCTTGGGCCAGGGGCGCTTCTGGCAGCATCTGAGACGCCGAGGAGCGACGAAGACCCTCGGGGCCCCCCGAGGTCCCGGCCTACAGCAGGCTCGCGTCGTGTCAACCCCGGCGTTGGTTCCAGACATCGCGGGGATCGTTCAAACTTGAACGATCGGCCGTTCCGTGAACGCCAGATCGTTCAACGACGGGCCGATTCTGGGCCGCGGGCGGCGTTCAACCTTCAACGCACGCGCTGGGTTCGCCGCCGGTCGACACGACGCGAACCTGCCGTAGACGTCCGACTTCGTGATGTTTCACCGCGCGGCTCCCCAGGGCTGGGAACCGGTTTTCTGAGGGGCAGCGAGAAGGGGGGGATGCATCGCCCTCGAATGGCCGATGCATCGCGCACGCTTCGTCGATACATCGTTCATGAAAGCCGCACAATGAATCGTCTATGTATCGTCGCATCGCCCTGGTACCAACGATGGGTGCATCGTCGATGCATCGTCGGTGTATCAACCATTCCAGGTCGATGCATCCCCCCTATGTATGACGAGGCCAGGACGATAATAAAATCGGGTGATGATAGATCGGGAATCTCTGAGATCCGGCGGCTCTGGAAGATGTCTCTGGCGCCGCGGCCTCCTCAGAGCGCTCCAGAACGAGAGCGTACCAAAACGCCCTGGAACGGTCATCCCAGCCCCGTCCGACTATGCCCATCCCCCCCTATGCGTTCCCCCCCCCTATGCGTTCCCCCCCCCTACCCGCCGGTCGGAAGAAGTAGGCAGAACCATAAAATCCGCCGACCCCCTTGTGGGGCCACCAGGCTGCGAGGAGCGGGATTCGCAGTTTCCTGTACCAGTTGTAGCTTGTAGTTTCCAGTGTTACAGTTCTGCTTATTGCTGGTTACTGTAACTAGTTGATTGACCGCGCGAGGGGGGGGGAGGCCCAAACCGGCTTTTTAGCACCCCCTGGGCGCGTTGTCTGAATTGCTGGGGGGGCTCGAAATCACACCCCTCACGCAGATCCGCGGGGTCAGGGTCCAAAAACACAGGGGATTTGCCACATTTCTGAAATTCGGTGCCACCCCTCACGCAGATCCGCGGGGTCAGGGTCCAAAAACACATGGGATTTGCCACATTTCTGAAATTCGGTGCCACCCCTCACGCAGATCCGCGGGGTCAGGGTCCAAAAACACAAGGGATTTGCCACATTTCTGAAATTCGGTGCCACCCCTCACGCAGATCCGCGGGGTCAGGGTCCAAAAACACAGGGATTTGCCACATTTCTGAAATTCGGTGCCACCCCTCACGCAGATCCGCGGGGTCAGGGTCCAAAAACACAAGGGATTTGCCACATTTCTGAAATTCGGTGCCACCCCTCACGCAGATCCGCGGGGTCAGGGTCCAAAAACACAGGGGATTTGCCACATTTCTGAAATTCGGTGCCACCCCTCACGCAGATCCGCGGGGTCAGGGTCCAAAAACACAGGGGATTTGCCACATTTCTGAAATTCGGTGCCACCCCTCACGCAGATCCGCGGGGTCAGGGTCCAAAAACACAGGGATTTGCCACATTTCTGAAATTCGGTGCCACCCCTTACGCAGATCCGCGGGGTCAGGGTCCAAAAACACAGGGGATTTGCCACATTTCTGAAATTCGGTGCCACCCTTCACGCACATCCATCGCAAGGCGTGGTAACCCAAACTGCGAGAACTCCCTCGGCCCTTTAATCGCAAGGTGTGGTAACCAAGCCCGTAAACCATACACGTCTTACCAATCGCCAGGTGTGGTAACCCCTCTTGTGATCAGTTGGTTTTGCTGATTGCGAATCGGCTTCGCATGAAGTTTCGATACTGCTTCACGACAGCGCCAAGACCTCATGACTTAGCTCTTCCATGGCCCATTCTCCGAGAGAGGGGGCCGGCGGCAGGGGGCGAAGCCCTTACGGATAGAAAGGCGTTGGAGGTAGATTGGGTTTCCACCCGCCCCCTGACGAGGACGGAAGAGAGCTGCAGTAGGAAGGCAATGGAAGAAGATTTGGATCTAGGAATCCAGAAATACCAACTTTCAACGACCGGCGTGTATCGCTGCCCTCGAGGGAGCGAAGCCAAAAGCATGAGCATAAACTTTCGGAGGTCCGCGAGGTGTATCAACCAATCGACCATCCTCGAGGTATCGTCCGCAGGTGCATCGTCGGTGTATCAACCATTCGAGGTCGACGCATACCCCCCTATGCGTATCCCCCCCGACCGTTACCCCCGAGAGAACGAGGCCAAAAACATGAGCATATAAACTTTCGGAGGTCCGTGCGGATTTCCTAAGAGGATCGGCGCCAGGCCCTCCCTGGCGCACGAAAAACGCACCAGGGGCGGCGTCAGAGGCGCCGCCGAGGGCTGCAGCGCCGATCCGAGGGATCCTCGCAGGCCTCCGAACGTTTGTGATTATGTTCTTGGCTTCGTTCCCTCGAGGCAGCGATTAAGACGAAGCCAGGACGATTATTAATTCGGGTGAGGATAAATTGGGAATCTCTGAGATGCGACGGCTCTGGAAGATGTCTCGGGCGCCGCGGCCTTCTCGGAGCGTTCCAGATCGCTCTGAGAGCATTCCGGAACGCTCTGGAACGGATTTATCCTCGTCCTGGCCACGTCCGAACGATAGGGCGGGATAGGCATAGGGGGGATACATCGATCTCGAATGGTTGATACACCGACGATGCATCTCTGAATGATACCTCAACGATGGTCGAATGGTTGATGCACCTCGCGGGCCTCCGAATGTTTTCATGCTTATTAGTTGATCCTCGATCCCAGGCAGCCACTGTAAGGATCCACGAGCAGGATGCAAGGGCCTTGGAAGGCCGTGTCGACCCTTGTCGAGCGGGGCGCGGCCAGCGACAGTGGCCAAGGATGGGCCAGAGGAAAAGGATTCAAGAGCAACCTTGGAGAACCGCTCATCCTTACTATGCGCGCTGGCCGCATGCCAATCTTTGCTCCTCGATCCTGGGCAGCCGCTAAGAGGCGCCACTGGCGGTAATCAGGGGGAGGGGGAAAGGCTCCGTAGAGGGCGGCTGCTTCTTTGCAGGCGCTGGCCTTACATCTCCACATCTGGCCCGCGCCTCTCCTGAGAAGCAGGGGTGCTTCCAAGAGGCCTTCCCACTTCCCCCCTCTGCGCGTGGCCGACGTTCGGTAGCGGTTTTATCGCAACGTCGACCCCCAAAGGTCTGCACCCCTTCCCCAGAACCCGTTCTTCCACCTGAATCGTTTTTTGACGGCCCCGAGGCCCGGCAAAGGCCCCCGGAGGCCGAAAACAACGAAAAACCTCCCACTGCCCCCCTCTGCGCCTGGCTGACGCCAGGCGCCCCCGACGGCCGTCGAACCCCGAGGGCCGCGGCGGGGGCGGGGGCGGGGGCGACGGCTGCGG
>CAUYUJ010005167.1:51165-63765 GCA_963575745.1 Prorocentrum cordatum
CGACGACGACGACGACGACGACGACGACGACGACGACGACGACGACGACTACGACGACGACGCCGCCGCCGCCGACGCCGCCGCCGCCCTCGGCGACGACAACGACGACGAGAACGACGACACCGCCGCCGCCGCCGCAGCCGCCGACCTCGACGACAACGACGATGACGACGACGGCGACGATGACCACGACGACGACGACGACGACGACGATGACGACGACGGCGGCGACGACGACGACGACGACGACCTCGACCTCGACGACGACGACGACGACGACGACGACGACGACGACGACGACGAAGACGACGACGACGACGACGACGACGACGACGACGACGACGACGACGACGACGACGACGACGACCGACGACCACGACGACGCTTCGGTGGTCCCTTTTGGCTCCGCTGGAACCTGCCAGCGAAACGCTGCTGGGGCAACAAACACCTCCAGTCGTGTTTTTGGTTCGCGACGCGGGCATGTCTGGGGTGCCCAGCTGGCAGCGCAGCAGATGACGAGCAAGACGAGCAGATGACGAGCAAGACCGCAGCCGGACGCTCTAGGTGAGCTTTCGGCGGCCACGTCGCCTCTTCAGACTGGCCTGAGCTCTAAAATGCCTATGGCCCTCCTTCCTACCAGCCACGCGCGCCAGGCCACGAAAAGAGAACACGGCCATGTGCACCTTGGTGCATGTGTTAAGAAAGGATTGTAGCCGCCGAGCGACCAACAATGCAGCCGGCATTGCGGCGAGAGCACGCCACGAAGGTTCGCTGTTCATTCTGCGGACCTGCCTGGAGCCACTCGCTCCACTCGTGCGTCGAAGCTGCGTCGAACGTCCGTCGATTTTGTCGAACTTGAGTCGAACCTGAGTCGAACTTGAGTCGAACTGGGGCCGAACTAGAATCGAACTGGGGTCGAACTAGAGTCGAACTAATCTGCTAGGTGGGCCCCAGGGAGGTCCCCAAACCGAGCATCTAGATCTCGAGCCACGGAGGAGGGGTAAAGGGAGGCCCAGCCTCCCTGCGCCGCTCCACGTCGAGGAGCCGGCGCCGGACACGAGAGAGGCTGGGACCCCCCCCCAAGACAAGACGGGCCCCGCGCTCTCCTCTGCCAGAGGCCTCCCAGATTGACGACCTACCAGGCCACCACAGCCCAACCCGAAGACCCGAATCCCGCCCGAATTTCGGGTCGTGGGGGGTACGAGCTTCATATGTGTGTCTTCAATGTTCCCCGACCCCCACCCCCACACCGAAAATGGAGGGCAAATCGGGGCCTTCGGGTTGGGTTGGGGTGGTTTGGTGGGCGGTGATAGATGGGATCCGAGTAGATGGGGTCGAAGGATCGCGCCGCATCGCCAATGCATCGCCGGTGTATCGGCGATGCATCAGCGAATGAACGGCGACGTCGGCGACGCATCGGCGACGTCGGCGTGGGGAAACACGGGCTCCACATCGAGCCGCATCGTCGATGCATCGGCGATGCGGCGCGATCCACCGACCCCAGCAACTCGGACCCCATCTAGGAGGCCTAGGAAGACAAAACGGGCCCCCCGCCCGAAAAAGCCCTCCTCTGCGGGGCAAGGATGCAGCCGGACCCAGGACAGAAGAGAAGAGAATCCCAGGGCTCGACCAAAACAGAGATTTACGTTTTCGTTGTGTGTTCGCTTTCCCTCATTTTGTCTTCATTCCGCCTTCGCAGCAAAACGAAGTCAAAACGAAAACGGTCCACGAAATCGCAAAAACACCGTTCAGGTCGAGCCCTGGAGCATCCAAGAGCACAAGACCCTCCGCGGGCCAAAAGGAGGTGCATTCGAGGGGGTTGCCCTCCCCAAGGATGAACGAGAACGTCCAACAAGAACGAAGAACATGAGGGCACCCTCCCCGAATCGACCTCGATCTTATACATCGGTCCGACTGAACGGGGGGGACTGGCCTTGGGGGAGGGACACGTCGACTTGAAATCGGCGACACATCGCCGGTATAGATCGGCGACACAGGCCCCCGATCGCGAATTCGCGCGTTCCTGGGCGGGTTGGGGTTATCGCGCCCCTGTCGGCGATCAAGGGGCCATTCGGGGGTCGATGCATCCCCCCCTGTGCCTATCCCTCCCGGTCGTTGCCCCTGATTCTCTCATGACGTCGACCCCCAAAGGTCTCGACCAAGTCCCCGGGACTGGTTCTTCATCCCGAGTCGTTTGTTGAGGGTCCCGAGGCCCGGTGAGGGCCCCCAGAGGCTGAAAATACTGGAAAACGTTCCGTCGTGATTCGTCCTGAGTGGTTTCTCGAAGATCCCGAGGCCCAGTGAGGGCTCCCAAAGGCCGAAGCTAGCGAAAAACCTTCCGTCATGAGGGGGTCTCCCTGCCTGGGATGGTCCCCCTGCCTTGGAATCCCTCCTTCGCCCTCTCTGTTACCCTCGTCAAAATTAACCTCAACAGTTGCTGGCACGTCGTTTCAATTTCGGCGCGCCCCTCAATGTCGACACGCCGCCCCTTCAATGTCGGAGCGAGGGCAAAGATAGTCTGACCGAAGTTGACTCGAAAGTTTGACGTCGACCGACATTGGAGGGGCGGCGCATGCAAGTACCCCGCACTCATCGATACTCGGCCCCAGATCTTCCGAAAAGCAGTTCAACCACGTCAGAAATGTTTGAGGTTAATGGGACGCACAGAGACATACTAATACTATATGTCCTCCTTGGAGGTGCGCGTCCGACCCGAACATATAGTATACCAATCTTGTAGTATATCGTTTCCCGAGCGGCGTGGCCAGAAAGCGCCCGCCACGACGCATATACTATAAGAGTTCTCGGTGCGCGCGTCGCCCCTGGGGGGGCGACGCACATATAGTAGAAGTATGGAGGGGTGTTGCCGAGTTAATTTTGACGAGGGTTCTGGGATGGCCTTCCCTCCCCCCTCGCCCGCGCGGCGCCTGCCCGCCCCGGCTCTGGCTGGCGGTCCCGCGCCAGCCGCGCAGCTGCGCCAGCTCCTCGTCCGTGCGGTCCGACAGGTGGTTGAGGCCTGCCCGTGGACTGCATCAGTGAAGGGGAACTGGGGACTGTATATTTTCCTACATATTCTGGGTTTTTCTCTTCCCCCCCACTTCCCATATTTTCCCATATTTTCTGGGAATCGCCAATGAATTGTGTCTGTGTGTTTTTTCCCCTCCTGAATCAGGGCTGGAGCTGAACAGTGCTTTCGTGCTCGTGTTGTTCTCGTTCTCCTCCGCTCTGTCTTCCTTCTGTCTGCTTTCTTCGCTGTTCGTCGCTCTGCCCTTTTTGGGGATGGACAGAACCCCCTCTAGCAAAACGTGGTTTAGTGCAAACGACCTCGGGCCCGGACCTGGCGGGCGCAGGCCTGGAAAATGACGGCCGCGGCGCCCCCTCGAGAACCGAAAGCGGTCGATTCACTAATCGACGTGTCAGGGTGGGGGTTCTGT
This sequence comes from Prorocentrum cordatum, assembly GCA_963575745.1. NCBI lineage: Eukaryota > Dinophyceae > Prorocentrales > Prorocentraceae > Prorocentrum > Prorocentrum cordatum. The sequence continues at coordinate 54,600 of CAUYUJ010005167.1, forward strand.
CCACCCCCGATGTTCGTCGTTCTGCCCTTCCGTTCTGACGCAAACGGCCCACGCACTCGCCAAAATTCCGCTTGGCTCGAGCCCTGGGCCGCAGGGGCCGCAGGCCCGCGTTGGCGTCGCGCAAGGCCTACGTTGGCGGCGCCCACGCCGGCCGCAGACCTCCTCCTCCTCCTCCTCCTCCTCCTCCTCCTCCACCATATCCTCCTCCTCCTCCACCATATCCTCCTCCTCCTCCTCCACCATATCCTCCTCCTCTTCCTCCTCATCCTCATCCTCCTTCTCCTCCTCCTCCTCCTCCTCCTCCTCCTCCTCCTGCCCTACTCTCCTCCTCATGCACCTCATCCGCATGCATCTTCCTCCCGGACGCTCTGGCCGCGCCGGCTCGCCGAGCATCGGACCCGAATCGGATCGGGCTGGCCAGTATCGATATCGAGTCGGATTGGTCGGATCGAGATGAACCCTGGAGGTCCCCCCAGTGGTGACGCGCACAAGGGGGTAGGGGGAGGGAGGAAGGCTTCTTAGAAGGAGGCCGATGCTCAGAAGGCGCCGGCCCTACATCTACAGACAAGGCCCGCGCCCTCTAAGAAGCAGGGGTGCTTCTGAGAAGCCTTCCCCCCTCCCCGATTCACCCCCCCCCCCCCCCCTCTGCGCGTGGCCGCCTGGCCCCCGAGAGCCCAACAGTGGCGAAAAAGTCGGCGGTCGAACGCCCCTGTTCGAGCCGCCGGGCGCCCGGGCAGAGGTCCCCGGGGGGGGCCCATGTCCCGGAAGAAAGAGCACGGGGCCGCCAGAGGTCCGGGGCGTCGGGGGGGGGGGGCGCAGAGGTGGGGCAGGGGCAGAGGCGGGGGCGGAGGGAGGCTGCCGGAAGCGGCCCGTGTGCACGAGAGACGTGGAGTGCCGCCGCGCCAATGGCTCTGAAGGCGCCCAAATGGACGACGCCGACACCGAGGCAGACCCCACGGCAAACTCTGCGTCCCGCGCCCCAGCAGACGAAGCCAGCACCGCGGCAAACCTCACGGCGAACCCGCCGCGCCCGAGGCGGCGTTTGCCCTGGTGGCCGCGGCGCCCTCCTCAAGACGCAAGGCCGCGCGTCGGAACAAACGGCGCGACGACAACGTCTTCTTGTTCGGCTTTCGACATTGGGCGGAGAGGGGTGGGGCCGGCTCCGAACCTCTGCTTAATGCTACTGTGTGCAACAGTGCGTCATGTAGGAGTAACTCCACCTGCTTCAAACACTCGCCAAAAACAGCCAAGATCTACTCCATGGGGGGGATGGGGGGTGCGAGGGCCCGCGCCGATCGGCAAAACAATGGATGAGAAAACGATTCGGCGGCGAGCGAGGGGGAGAAGCGAGGAGGAGAAGGCCTTCTCAGAAAGCGGCGGACTTCTCAGAAGCCCTCGCGCCTTCTAAGAAGTGTGCTCTGTGTCTTCGGGGAAGGCTTGGAAGACTTCTCGGGAGGCCCGTGGACTTCCGAGCCTTCTGAGAAGGCCCGCCCCTTCTCGCTTCCCCCCCCCCTCGCTCGCCGCCGATATCCACCTGGGCGTGTTCCGTAAGCCCACGTCAGGCTGACCCAACCCGCTCTGAGAACCCCCGGGGGGAGGAGGGGCGGCGGGAGCGGCCACGGAGCCGTGCGGGAGCACATCCTTCTGAGCGCAGGCCTCCTCTGCACGGAGTGCACAGGAGGGGGGCGTCCACGAGGGTTAGGTCGGGCAGCGGATTTGGGAAGCAGAATGCAGAGATTCCAAGCATGCTCAAACATAATGTTTGAACAAGTCGAAATGATCGTCCCGAGGCTATTCTTGACTGTTTGTGAAGATACCTCCTGTAGAGGGACATGCCCGACTGAAGAAGAGGGAGGGATCGCAGATCATGGCCCGAGGCAGGTGTCTGGCCCAGGGGGGGCCGAGGGGCGCATCGAGGTGGGGAGAGGGGGGCCATAAGATCCGAGGAGGTGCATCATGACCACAGCCACGATTGACGACCGAATAGAGGAGCAGTTCCCTGGGTCGCAAATCATGGGAGTCTTGTATGCCCTCTCGATTCCGTTTTTGAAGTGCACTCACGTCGATTAGAGTGGTGGGATAGCGCCGATGTGGCGTCGATGAGTGTCGATTGGTGTCGCGTCGCAAGAGCTTACAAGATGGTATGGGAGGCCCCCATCAAAGTTCCTTATGTGTGCGACCTGCGATGACAAGGGCTGCCCGATTATCGGGAGCGGCCAACGGGGGGTGGAATGACCAGGAATGGGTGGGTATCACTCACCACCCACAACCACCCCAACCCAACCCGAAGTCCCCAATTTGCCCTCCGTTCCCAGTGGGGGGGGGAGTCGTGGAACACTGAAAAGGCACATGTGGAACCCATGCCGCCCCCCCACCCGAAATTTAAAAGTGTGTCTTCGGGTTGGGTTGGGATGGTTCCCTCTGGTGGCGGGGGTGATGGTGCCTCTAGCGAGGCCCCCAAATAACTCAGCCCCTTCCGTGGGACTGGCCTTTTGGAGTTCCCAAAAGGATGCAACGCGGTGACCTCAGAATCCCCAACGACCTCACCGCACGGTCAGTCACCATAGGGCGTGGGAACCTTGGTAGCCCCAATTGCCCGAGACTTCCTCTGAGAACGACCCAAGTCCAAAAACCGTGCAGTCACCCCGAATCCTCATTAACTCACCACACGGTGTGGTCACCGCACCGTTTGGGAGCCCCGGAGACCGTCATGCCGACCGCCAGAAGCAGAAAGTGACCAAAAGTCGCCCGAGGCGATTTCCTGATAGCGTTTCGCTCGAGGGTTCTCGTGGATGTGGACAACGACCACAGAAGAGTTGCACGAGGAGGACGGGAAGCCCGGGACCGCCTCCCTAGACCGCCCGGTCGGGCAGCCGTTTCGCCTGAGACTTCTTCACAAATGACTCGAGAATCTCGATCTGGTCCAAACGGCTGCGATCCCGTGTGTAAGGTGCACACAGCAGTGCTCTCACCCCTGTCCTGAATGCATCTTCGCTAGGAATACCCACGCGCCGGTCGGAAGAAGTGGGTAAAAACATGAAGCAGGAAGGCGGATAAAGCAGGCTGGGTCCAGGTCCTCCCAGAGAATAATTACCATGTGACGTACCCAACCCATTTGTATCAATGGAAACGAGGAGTTGGCCGAAACTTGCATGGACAATCAACTTGATGTGTAAGCTACTTGGGACACGCGCCTATGGCATGATGCGCAGGAGAACCATACAAGAACGAGGGGCGACAGCTACAGGCTCGAAGAGGACATGGGGAGTCGGGAACGCAGAGCAGGAGAAAAACGTGCGGGAAGCCGAACCATCAGCACGGCAGCAGCAGAGGGAAGGTGACTGCAGGAGGAGAACAAGGACGAAAGCGGCGGGAGAAGAAAGAAAGGTGACTCTTTTTGTCGGTTGACCGTTGAAGGTTTTTGTCGGTTGACCGTTGAAGTGGCAAGAGTAGCTGGCCAACATGCGGTGGGTACCAACTGTGCTGGGCCCCCCAGCAGCCCTCGAAGGTGGCGACAGTTTCACAGATCGCAGCCCCCCAGGGATGGTGAGGTCTAATTTGAGTCTGCGGTGGGTACCCACTGTGCTGGGCCCCTCAGCAGCCCTCGAAAGTGGCGACAGTTTCACAGATCGCAGCCCCCCAGGGATGGCGAGGTCGAATCTGCGACTGTGCTGGGCCCCTCAGCAGCCCTCGAAAGTGGCGACAGTTTCACAGATCGCAGCCCCCCAGGGATGGCGAGGTCTAATTTGAATCTGCGGTGGTACCCACTGTGCTGGGCCCCCCAGCAGGCCTCGAAAGTGGCGACAGTTTCACAGATCGCAGCCCCCCAGGGATGGCGAGGTCTAATTTGAATCTGCGGTGAGCGTCACTGTGCTGGGCCCCCCAGCAGGCCTCGAAAGTGGCGACAGTTTCACAGATCGCAGCCCCCCAGGGATGGCGAGGTCTAATTTGAATCTGCGTGAGTACCCACTGTGCTGGGCCCCCCAGCAGGCCTCGAAAGTGGCGACAGTTTCACAGATCGCAGCCCCCCAGGGATGGCGAGGTCTAATTTGAATCTGCGGTGAGTACCCACTGTGCTGGGCCCCCCAGCAGGCCTCGAAAGTGGCGACAGTTTCACAGATCGCAGCCCCCCAGGGATGGCGAGGTCTATTTGAATCTGCGTGAGTACCCACTGTGCTGGGCCCCCCAGCAGGCCTCGAAAGTGGCGACAGTTTCACAGATCGCAGCCCCCCAGGGATGGCGAGGTCTAATTTGAATCTGCGGTGAGTACCCACTGTGCTGGGCCCCCAGCAGGCTCGAAAGTGGCGACAGTTTCACAGATCGCAGCCCCCCAGGCGATGGCGAGGTCTAATTTGAAAAGTTTCGCGACAGGATCGCAGCCCCCCAGGGATGGCGAGGTCTAATTTGAATCTGCGACCCACTGTGCTGGGCCCCCCAGCAGGCCTCGAAAGTGGCGACAGTTTCACAGATCGCAGCCCCCCAGGGATGGCGAGGTCTAATTTGAATCTGCCGTGGTACCCACTGTGCTGGGCCCCCCAGCAGGCCTCGAAAGTGGCGACAGTTTCACAGATCGCAGCCCCCCAGAGATGGCGAGGTCTAATTTGAATCTGCGGTGAGTACCCACTGTGCTGTGCCCCTCAGCAGCCCTCGAAGGTGGCAACAGTTTCACAGATCGCAGCCCCTAGCAGCCCTCGCAAGTGGCACAGGGATAACCAGGTAGGAAGCAGGCTGACACGCAGCGACGAGCGAGGTAAAAGGCAGGGGGGAAGAGAGGGACGGGAAGGAAGGAAGGAAGGAAGGAAGGAAGGAAGGAAGGAAGGAAGGAAGGAAGGAAGGAAGGAGACGCGCGAGCAGTGCTCTATTCAAAACGAGAACCCAACGCAGGAGGGTTGGCAACAAAACACAGCAAAACAGGTCGATTCTTGAAGTATGAAGGCGCTGGAAGCAGACTGGGATCTGGGAATCCACAACAGCACCTACTTTCAACGACCGACACGTAGGGATGCACGCTGCCACACCTCCGGCCTCCCGCTCCTCGGCCCGCCTCTTCACCTCTGCTGCCCCCTCGGGTGCCGGGCTGGGGTGCATCTTGCACGACGCGAGGGCGCCGGAGACCGTGCCGCATCCGCTCGAACTCGGCCCCAGGGCCCCTCCTGGGCACCACCCCTGGGCCTCTCTTCTGGGCCGCGTGCTCCCGAAGATGGAGCCAGGGCGAGGGTAAGGTCGGGCGAGGACAAATCCAGTATCTCGAGCTCCCCGCGGCTCTGGAGGATGTCTCGAGCGCCGCGGCCTTCTCAGAGCGACCCAGAACGCCCTGAGAGGGGGAGGAGGAGGAGGAGGAGGAGGAGGAGGAGGAGGAGGAGGAGGAGGAGGAGGAGGAGGAGGTGGAAGAGGGGGAGGAGGGGGAGGAGGAGGAGGAGGAGGAGGAGGAGAGGAGTGTGGAGGAGGAAGAGGAGGAGGAGGAGGAGGAGGAGGAGGAGGAAGAGGAGGAGGATTGAGGATTGAAGAGGAGGAACGCTCTGGAACAGACTTATCCTCGCCCTGGCCCAGTCCGATCCTGTCCTCTCTTCTGGGAAGCGCGCGCTCCAGCCGTGGCGCCCTGAGCCTCCAGAACGCCCAAGAAGAAGAAGAAGAAGAAGAAGACGAAGAAGACGAAGAAGACGAAGAAGAAGAAGAAGAAGAAGACGAAGAAGAAGAAGAAGAAGAAGAAGAAGAAGAAGAAGCTGCGAGGCGGCGAGGCCGCAGAGTGGCTCGGGACCCTCCGAGCCCCTGCCCTGGGCTTCTTGATGCGCGTGGGGGGGCAACCCCCCCCGACGGGGGTCAACCTCGCCTCGCCGTCGCGCTGCGACGGGGGCCGGAGCGCCTTCGGCGCGCGGTGGCTGCCCGCGACGGGGGTCGATGTGGGGCTGTCGGCGGGGGTGACGCCCCTCCGACGCTTATCAAGAAACTCGGGCTGCCCTGGCCCCTCTTCCGAGCCGCGCCCAGCCGTGGCGACGAGAACGTCCAGAGCTCGGGGGGGCGTGGAGGCGGGGTTGGCGCAGAGGTGGGCTTGGGAGGAAGCTCGCTATAAAGAGGTTCCTGGAAGAAGGAAATGTGAGCATCCAGCTGGGTTCGGTCCCCTACTAGAGGCCTCCCAAATGGGGTCCGACTAGATGGGGTCGGAGGATCGCGCCGCATCGCTGATACATCGCCGATGTATCGACGATGCATTAGCGACTTCGGCGACGCGTCGGCGACGCTGGCGCAGAGGAAGTCGGGCTCCACATCGAGTTGCATCCCCGATGCATCGACAGTGCAGCGCGATCCACAGACCCCATCTCTGGGGTGCGCAAACATGGGTCGGGGGAGGTACCCTCCCCAAAATGCGGCCGGTGCCGCCTCGTTCGGCGGCGGAAATCCGCCATTTCCAATGGAAACGGGACCCGTCGCTAATCCACGCCCCCTTGATCCATGTTTGCGATCGCCTGACCATCTACTCGGACCCCATCTGGGAGGCCTAGGCTAACCAAACCCCACCTCCACGAAGCCTCGAAGAGCGCCCCAAAAAACAAAGAGTGAGGGGCGATGGGCCCTCCGAGGCATGCCCCCAGAGGCCCTCTCCCGAGTCCCCCGAGAGAGAGCGCTCGGGGCCGCGGCTTGGGCGCGGAGGGGGGGGAGCCCCTCCGGGAGGCCAAGGTGAGGGGTGGACGACAGTCGGCGGCGAGCCAGGGGGGGGAGATGAGAAAGGCATTCTCAGAGGGCTCGGAAGTCCCCCGGCCTTTCGAGACGTTCTCTAAGCCTTCCTCCCAGACACAGAAGACCTCTCGAAAGGCGCGAGGGCTTCTGAGAAGCCCGGCCGCCTCTTGTGAAGGCCTTCTCCTTCTCACTTATCCCCCTCGCTCGCCGCAAAAAAAAGGAGACTGGCTCCTCGAGCTTGTCCCTGTCTCTAGGAGCAACCAGCCCGAGACGACAGTCAATCTCAGGGAGGCCCCATCAGCAGAACCACGGGAATCCTCAAGAGCACCACCGAGCCAGGGTAATACCTATCACAGAGATGAGGCCATGTTTCACACTTGTAGCTCATTGGGGGGAGCATCGAGCTGGAATCGGCGATGCGCCCCCGATAGAGAAGGCGATGCGCACCCGATACCGAAACCGCACGCTACAGGGCGGGGAGATCCTTTCGAGCCCCCTATCGGCTGTGAAGTGGCAATCGGGGGTCGGTGCATACCCCCTGAGCCATTCCCACCTAACGTTGCCTCTGACCAATGTCTCCACGGTGGTCTTCGAGCCATAACGCAGGCCTCCAGCGACCGCTCGGGACAATTTTGGCACCCCGAGAACGCTCTCGGTAAGGCGCAGCAGCTAGAAAGCATGCCGAAGTGCGAAAACCTCCAAGAACCGAGAAACCATGCGCGAACCTGCGAGCCCCCCCCCCCTCCCCCTCCTAACGTTGCCCCTTAGCCCATACCCCCTGCCTCTCGATGATCCAGGGCAAGCATCGTAAGGAGCCTAACTCTACATACCGACGCTCTTTCCCGGCCCCTCACTGAAACTCGCACAAGAAGCGCATCGTGGTGTATGTGGGATCCTGGTGTATACATGTTCCATTGCTTCCCTGGGGAAACGGGGAAAAAATATACACCACACAAGCCCGACGTCGTCCCCGACCCTGAAAAAGTCCTGGGATTCAAAAAACAGCCCGCCACTGCTAAAGTACATGTTCTAGCTTCCGACGTCGTTAACCGAGCCCTATCCCATTCCCACTGGCGTGGCCTGGGCCCCACTGGCCGATTCATCACCCTAGATGGGGATACAGGCTGTTCCCTTCGGGTCTCGAGGGGCATATCGCATATCCCCAACTGGGGTGTTGGGATGGTGGGGATCGGGATGGGGGGATACAGTCGAGGTTGATAGGAGAGGACACGCGAGAGGACCGTTCCGAGGGCCGTATTGCCATCGGAATGTAGTCGGCACGGGTCGCGAAACACTGGACACAAGGGTACCCTTAATTTGGCGGGGTCGATCTGCTGATCAGTCTTGACTGGATGGATCGGTTACGGCAGGTTCGTGCTGCGACGACGTCGGCGCTGGCCTCTGACACCCCGTGGATCGTTCAACCTTGAACGATCGCGGCCTTGAACGATCGCGGCTTCCCGATACAGTAGGAGCTCGACCACAAGGAACCTGCCACAAGAAACCCAACCCTGAGACCACAGGACGTCCATTGATTCTTGGTGTGGGAACGTCACGCTTTCCATAGCAAGACCATCGAAACCCAAGAAGCCCAGGGCACCCTGGAGGCAAGCAGGATGTTTATTGGCAAGGGTCTCCACTGCAGCGCAGATCGCCCGACATCGGCCGGCTCGGAGCCCCTGGCGGCGCTCGAGCCGAAATATCCGAGCTGGCGCCGCCGCCGCGTCGGCGCAGCGCATCACTCGGGGACCCATGGACCCGAGTCAGCCCAGACCCTGGCCAGCCAGGCCTCGCAAAACAGGGTCCTGCACCCAACTCCGGGTCAGTGCGCCCCTGTCGGCTACACGCCAGAGTGACCCTAGGCAAGAGTGACCTTCAGTGCGCGGCCAAGGGGGGGCCCTTGGGGACAACGACAGGCGCGAAAGCCGCTGCTGTCGCAGTGCATTCAGCGATTGAGCGGGCCGCAATGGGCCCGCACCAAAGGTCAATCCGGCGAAGGGTCACTCTTACGTGTAGTCGACCCTGGCCCTGCAGGATCCTGCAAGATCCGGCGCCCTGGTTGACCCCGCTGGCATGGGACTCCCGCCTCTGAGCATCGTTTAACCGATCCCTATCCCCACTGGCGTGACCCTCGTGCCTCTGGCCGGTTTATCCCCCGAGATGAGGATACATGCGATTCCCTTCGGGTTTCGCAAGTCACATCCCAAACTGGGGGGAGGGGAGATGGGGCTGAGATACTCTCCCCCAGTGGGGATGAGAATCGGTTAGACGATACTGAGCCTCTTGGGACCCGAAACACCTGCCGCGGGCGATGCCGGCAGGAGACGCCCCTCGACGCTGCCCGGGCGCTGCCCCCGACCCGTGGCGCCTCTCCAGGAGAGCCTCCTCCCCCTCCTCCTCCCCCTCCTCCTCCTCCTCCTCCTCCTCCTCCTCCTCCTCCTCCTCCTCCTCCTCCTCCTCCTCCTCCTCCTCCTCCTCCTCCTCCTCCTCC
>CAUYUJ010005168.1:0-63755 GCA_963575745.1 Prorocentrum cordatum
GGGAGACGCGTGGGCCCGACGGAGAAGCGTCGTCTGGCCACCTTCTTTGTCCAGAACCCACCCAGCCTGCCTCCACGCGAGGCTTTTGTCGGATGTCCGTAGAGCGTGAATGGGTTCGAGATGCTTCCAGCCGAAATCCTGGATGAGTCTGACCTCCCCGTCGTGTTTGTTGAGCAAGTGCTGCAAGAAGTGGGGAACGGTGTGGAACTTAAAAATGTCGCGCAGCACCTTCCACGAGGGTGAATCTTCTGAATGTCGCGGCAAGCACATGACATGCGGATCACCGGCAGAGGCGCGCTTCAAGTGTGGCCAGCCGCTGGTAAGCCAACACTTCTCGTCGAGAGGAACGTCGAAAATGCATCCTGAAAAGAACCAAATAATGCAACTTCTGCGTCGCCCAGGCCCTCGCAATGTCCCACCGCTCGTTTTGCAGCTTGTCGTTGAAGTGCCTTATGCCGTTGATGATATCCAGAGGCTCCGGAGTAGAAGAGCATTCCTGCTGCAACATCGCAATGAGGCGCGAGACGTTACGTCGCCTCCTCTTGGTCAAAGTCTGACTGCATAACCAGAGGCCTGCTTCCTCTGGCCAACCTCGGAAAGTCGCAAAATCAATTTCTTTGACCTTCATCCGCGTTGCGCCAGAGGCAGCACCACCTTCTGCGCCAGAGGCAGCGTCTTCCCTGTCAGAGCTGTCGCGGTCCGCTTTGCTCCCACGGCTGCTGCCGTTGGCAGAGCTGTCGGAGTTAGGCTCCTCCGCAGAATCGGACTCTTTCGCGGAATGATTTTCCTCCAAATCGACAAGATACGTGGGCTCCCGTCCAGTCTCCTTCCGCTCCACCTCCGTGGGCTCCTCGCCGCCTGACCCCGCGCGCGCGCCAAAGGCAGCTGCGGGGTCGCCGCCAGTCGACGGCCGATCGCCCTCGTCCATTGGAAAGACACTCTCGACATCCAGCTCGCAGACGTCGAAGAAAAGCTGCCGCGTAGCCCTGATGTGCGCGCCATTCCAATCTGGACCCATCGGATGCCACCAGAGACCAAACATGTCCTTGTCACGGACACCCTTCGTGGTAAGATGGAAAAGGTCTTGCCACCCCTGTAGCCTGCCAAACTGACTGAAAGGCGATAAGGGGCTCCGGTCGAAGCCATCGTTTGCGCGGCAACTACTTATCTCGCACCCTCTCGCTCCACCCCAGCTTCACATGAAATAAAAGCGTCTCCGCGAGAGGACGCGTCGCCGCAAGAGCGCCCATGCGGTCAACACTCATCGCGCGCTGCATCGCGCAGTGCTCTGGACGGGAAAGAGGCCCGGCATCATACGCGAGCAGCGCGGACTCCCCGAACACTGGCTGGACGCACGGAGGGGCTCTCCGAGACATGGGAATCAAAACTAAATCGCCAGCAAACTTCCCGAACCTCGTCCGCGAGTAAACCCCGCATCGGACGGAGTGCACGAGGGTGTCAGCACCGAAACAGTCCGACGGTTGGACATGCTGGAGCGGCTCCCCAACATAATCTCTTGCTGGGTGCCACCTCTTCCACCGAAGCACACGGCTGGTCAGGTCGTCGTCCTCGGCGCCAGAGGCAGCCAAGTCACAGTCCCCTGCGCTAGAGGCAGTCGACCTCTGGCCACGCTTCCCCATGATGACGCGGGCGACACGCGCGAGGGCGGCAGCCAGGGGGCAGGCGCCGCCGCAGCTGCACGGTCGAGCGGCTCAAGCCTACAAACGCTGCGACCAACGGAGCGAGGACGGCGAAAGGACAGGAGAGGCCTGCAACAGGAGAATGAGCGAGGCGGCTAAGAGCGGGAGGAGCAGGAGAGAAGGAGGAGCAGCAGCAGCAGCAGCTCAGCAGCATTGAGGAGCGGCAGCAGCAGCATGGAGGAGGAAGCAGCAGCAGCAACAGCAGCAGCAGCAACATCATCAGTGACGAGCAGCCTGTAACAGCATTGAGGAGCAGCAGCAGCAGCAACAGCAGCATGAGCAAGACTTTTCCTGCGCGCGGAAGGAATAGAAACCGCGAAGCAGTCCAGGGCGCCGCCGCCAAGGAAAAAGGAGCGCCAGAGGCAGCTGCAAGTCAGTGCATTCTGAAAGGAAAGAAGCGCCAGAGGCAGCTTGAAGTCACTGCACTCGCGCTCACTTCGCCCTTGCCCTTTTATTAGTAGTATCCCTCGTGTGCTTGTGGACGACGATGGGCAGATCCATGTGCGGCTTGTGCATGTCGTAGGCAGTGCAGTAATCTGCGCCCAAGGCGAACATCTGCGCGAGCGTCACGACTTGTCCTTGTCGCATATCCACCTCGAACATCCCGCTAGTCGCGCCAGAGGCAGCGGGAGCACGACGCAGCAACGTCGTCTGGCCGCCAGGCTGCGCGTTGAGAACCCACGCAACGTCGTGCAAGCAGAGCCATTTCTTCTTCTCTCTCCAGAGCAAAAAACTCAGCGAACTCCCGGTCCTGGCGAACTGGGAATGCCACAATCGAGGATGAATCACGCAATTCTGCTGCACACGCGCCCAGCCAGAATACCGAACAACTCTGACCTCCCCGTCGTGCTTGTTGAACAAGTGCATGGAGAATTCGGGGATGCTGTTGATTCTGAACACCTGGCGCAGGGTACGCCACCCGGGATGATCCCGCGGCAGGCGCCCCACACGCGGCGCGCCAGAGGCAGCGGGCATCAAGTTGGGCCAGGCGTTGCAAAGCCAATAATTTTTCTCCTCACCCAAAGAAATACCTTCCCAGGTTTTGGTCAGCTGGCCGAGGTAATGCATCTTCTGCGACGCCCAGGCGCTCACAATGTCCCACCTTTGCCCTTTGTAGTCGTCGCGGTCGTTCCAGTGGGGGATGCCTGACATCACATCACTAGGGGGAGGAATGTGGTCGCACTTTTCTGTCATTTCCTGGATGAGTCGGGAAATGCCTAGGCGCCGCTCCTTCACCAGGCGTGGCTCGCACAGCCACGTTATTGTCTCCCGCGGCCAGCCCGAATAAGCATGGAAATGAATCTGCGTGGAACGGGCAGTGCCAGCGGCAGCCGAGGAGCCACGCAATGCGAATGCGCCAGAGGCAGCTGAGGCACCACGACGCACTGCGCCAGAGGCAGCACTCGGCTCCGCGGCCGAGGCAGCGTCACCCGATGCGGAACTGTCGCGGTCGTCGGACTCGTCACTGCTGCCGTCCTCGTCGGACAGTGACGAACGCTCCGTGCCCCCCGCGTCGCCGTCATTGCTTCCGCCCTCGTCGGACAGTGACACTAAGTGCCCCGTGCCCATCGCGCCGCCCGCGCGCGGAGGCCGAATCACCATATCCCGCTGCGCTTCCTCGTCGGGTGGCGCCGCGAGCGCTGCAGAGGCAGCGGGCGCGCCAGAGGCAGCGTCGTCTTCGCTGACCCACGTCTCATCCTCGCACGAGGGAAAGACACTTTCCTCATCCAGCTCCGTGATGTCGAAAAACACTTGCCGCGCAGCCCTGATGTTGCCTGCTGTCCTTGCAGCCGCGCATGCCTTGGTTGGGGCCCACCAGATACGCAACATATCCTTGTGAATCTTTCTCGTGGAGAGACCCACTTTGAAGACCATCCAAGTACAAGCGAGGCTGACTGTTAGGAAGAACTGGCTCTGGTTGCCCTTTGCCGCTCGGCCTCGCGAGTCCTCTGGGCTGTCAAACCAGTCCTCGGAAAGGTGAGTGCCCACTGTGGGCGCGAGGGGATGCGAGAAAGCCAACTCGGCCATGCGACGCACATTTGTCGCGTGCTGCATCGTCGCGCCAGCGGCAGCGTCTGTGAACACCGCCAATGCATCATCCTCGCCCCCCACTGGGGGCACTAATGTTTTTTCCTGGGCCAATTCCCTGGGAGAGAGAAATCAGGACATCTTCGCGAACGCACGCGTTGGCGACGATGTGCGTGCACACTCCTCCCGCAACCGAATCTTCGACTTTACAAGGGCCCTCCGATGGATCCAAAATCTGGAGAGCGACATAATTTCTGCACGGGTGCTCCTTACGCCACTGCAGCACGCGGTTTGCAATCTGGTCTGCCTCCTCAAAGTCGAGGCCAGGACCCTCGGCGCCAGAGGCAGCCGCCCGCGAGTCCCGGGCACGCTTCTGCATGCTGCGACGCGCGCGGCGCGACGGGCGCCAAAGCCAGAGGCGTTGTTGAGCCGAAAAGGCTGCGATGGACGACCGCGATGGCGGCCTCGAAGATGAGGGCGGGCATGTGGGCGGGCACGGAGAAGCCTAGGTGAAGGCAAGGGCAGCGCGAGGCAGGGGTGAAGCTAAGCACGAAGACGTGATCGCGATTCAGCTCCAACTTGAGCGCGCGCCGCACGATCGCCATGGACAGAAGTTCCAGGTCTACCGGGAGAGGCCACGAAGCGAGTTGATCACAGAAATCCACCGCGCAGCCGAGAGCGCGATACATAGTTCCGCTTGACACGCCAGAGGCAGTGAGTGCTAAGTGCGGCACGCCTGCGAGGAACATGCACTGCGCGCGGCAGCGGGCGGGCTCCCAGCTCTGGGAGCCCCACCCCCGCACGAGAGACATGGTTTTGTGCTGCTCGCTGCGTGAGCTCCGAGAAAACCGCGCCTGCGCAATAAACGGCAAGAACCCCAGGATGCCACGGAGGCACCTGTCCCAAACGACCTGCCAGTTCAGATCCGGGCGCGGCTGCTGCAGAACCCCAACGCGCCAGCGCGGGTGCCGCAGAACCCCAACACGCCAGCGCGGGCGCTTAGCAGTAGGACCAGCAGGAGCACCAGCGGGACTGGCGATGCCAGAGACAGCCTGAGAATCTGCGGCGGCATCAAGCCCCGAGGAGCCAGCGGAAGGAGAACCACTGCGAGTGGCGGTGCCAGAGGAAGCCTCAGGACCTGCTGCGGCGGCATCAACTCCCGAGGAGCCACCAGAAGGACAACCAGCGGACGAGGCGGCGCCAGAGGCAGCCTGAGAATCTGCGGCGGCAGGAGGTCCCGAGGAACCACCCTGCTTCAAACTTACTCTCACACGCGCTGGAACCCCAGCAAAAAGATTACCCAAGTCACCAAAGACAGTGACAGGGGGTGCTGGCCCTGGCATCGCTTCACCTTGGATCCCTCCGCGATAGGGCCTCGCTCCTGGATCGGCCTACAGTGAGCGGATGGAACCAAGAACACCTACTTCTCAAGAAGGGGCTCGGTTGTTCATTGGGTTTGCATGCGTCGCTCATCGTTCCCAATGCATAATTTATCAGTTATCGTTCCTTACGCGCTACGCCTTGGAAACAAGTGGCTTCGTTCCATATTTCCCGTTCCTTAGGTCAGGCTGAAGGGGCCCTGGGACACACAAATCAATACGCGCAAATAACAAGATTCCCCGTACTTTCCCATATGATCTGGTCTGTCTATCTCCCCCCCCCCCCATTTCCCATATTTTCCCATGTTTTCCTGGGAGTCGACGATTGACTGCGTCTGTGTTTTTTCGGGAGCGGCCAAGAGGGGGGTGTCCAAGAGGGGGGGGTGCAAATCATGACCGGCGGCGCGTGCGCGGCCCAGCGGGTGCCCTGGGGCGAGATGGAACATGAAATCTGAGGAAATATCATGGCCCACGCCATGATATCCACCCCCCCCCTAGTCATCCCCCCCTCTTTCCCGCCCCTGTTTTTTTTCCCTCCTGACAAGCCGATCACTGCAACGGCGGAGAGTCCGGCCCGCACCTCGGCCCGACGGCCGGCGGCGGACGCCGCGCGACGCGGAGCGCCATGCGGGGGCTCGACTACACCTCTCCATCGGCAGCGCAACCCGCCAAGACGCTCCTGACCTCAAACTGGCCTGGTTGAATTGCCGATGGGGTCGGGGCCCGACCCTGAGTGAGGGCGAACCTTCACTCCTGGGTCAGTCTCCGCGATCTGAGGGGCGTTCTACGCCGGTCGGATGACGAGCCAGGCAAGACGCGCGTCGAACACGACGCGCCTAGGACAGCACCTCGCCACCAGCATCGCAACACTTCCTAAAGGCCGAGCCTAAACAGGATGTCGCAGTGCCGCTAGCAACGGAACCCGACCCCATGCGTCGGCTAGCCCACGCAGCTGGCTCAGTTTCCGCTCGACAGCTGAGCCGTCGCAGTCCGAGAAGGCCGCGGCGATGCAGAAGCGCGCCGCGCAGCGTAGCGAAGGCCTACCCCCAGCATCGCAACGGGTCCTCTGGCACCTGGCCACTGCTGGACTTCGTTGCATTGCCGAGGGCATCGCGCGGCGGAGCCCGATCCCGTGCGCAAGCGAAGCTACGCAACTAGGTCAGTACCCGCTGAGGACTGCAATCGCGAGAGCAGCCAGAGGCTGCGAGACAAGCAGGGCACAGGACGCGCCGCTTCATGTGGAAGGGCGCCACGCGCCAGACAGATGGGCGGGCGGGCGCAAAAGTGCGCGTCAGACGACGCGCAACGACGCACCTCGCCAACAGCATCGCGACACTCCCCTGAGGCCAGAGGCCTAAACAAGACTGTCGCAGCGCCGCTGGCAACGGAGCCCGACCCCATGTGTAAGTGGACCTACACACCTGGTTCAGCTTCCACTCGTCGTGGCAGGCCACGCACTAGCGCCGAGCTTGCTAAAATAGAAGGTTTCAGAAGGCAGAGAGAGGCGCACGCCGAAGGGACAGGACCGACAGCAACGCAACGTGTCTCTTGGCACCTGGCCTCTGCTGGGCGTAGTTGCATGGCCACTGGCCTCGGGCCCCGATCCCGTGCATCGGCGAGCCTGCGCGCATGGGTCAGCCCCCGCTTACGACGGCTGCGCGCGGCAGCAAGAGGCTGCGAGCGAGGCGGCACCGAGCGCAGCCATGCCGCTACAAACGCCTAGCCAGCAGCATCGCATCCTGTCCTTCGGCACCTGGCCTCCCAGGAGTGGTTGCATTGCCGCTGGGATCGGAGCCCGATTCCGTGAGTCGGCGAACCTAAAAACCTGGTTCAGCTTCCGCAACGACCTGCGCCAGCCGGAGCGCATGCACCGAGGCGGGGCCACGCGCGCGCGGCGGGCGAACGAGGGCTGCAGGAAGCGTCGCTGCGGGGGGTAGGTTGACGAGGGAGGGGGATGAGTTGGAGGAGCACACGAGGACGACGAGAGGAAAAAGACCACGATTGAGGGGGAGGGCGACACGGATGAGGAGAGGGGACAACAAGATAGGGGGGAGGGAGTGAGGGAGTGAAGGAGGGAGAGAGGGAGGGAGAGAGGGAGAGAGGGAGGGAGGGGGGGAGGGAGATGGGGTAGGGAGGGGAGGGAAGGGAGGGGATGAGAGAGGGAGGGCGGAAGGGAGGGAGGAATGGCGGGAGGGAGCGAAGGAAGGGGAGGGAGGGAAACAGGAATGACTGGAGGGAGCCGGGGAGGGAGGGAGGGAGGGAGGGGGGGAGGGAGGGAGGAGGAGGATATGGCACTGGAGGAGGGGAGGGGGAAAGGTGGAGGGGGGGGGAGGGGGGGGAGGCACTGGAACGGTGGCGGCACTGGGGGGGATGCTACTGGAGGTGGAGGAGGAGGGAGGAGATGAGGGGGGGAACATATGAGGATGCTGGAGGAGGAGGAGGAGGAGGAGGACGACGACGAGGACGAGGAGAAGACGCTGCACCATAAACACATACAGATGTGAGGGGAGATGTGGCATTTGCGGAAGACGAGGGAGAGGGGGGCAGCTAGCATGATGAGGGAGGAGCAAGAGTACCATGATGGGGCGGACGGCAAGGATGATGGGAGGGTCAGCAGCATTAGGAGGGGGCGACGGAGCAGGAGGAGGAGGAGGAGGGTGACGGGGAGCAGGAGGAGGAGGAAAGAGGAGAAAAAGGAGGAGGAGGAGGAGGAGGGATAGGGAAAGGGATGAGGAGGACGTTCTAGGATGGGGTGATGAGGAGGATGAGGGGGAGGATGATGATGAGGAGGAGGCGGAGGAGAGAGGGGAGAGGAGAGAGAAGACAGGAGGGAGGAGGAGGAGGAAGAGGAAGAGGAGGAGAAAGGAGAGAGGAGAGAAGAGGGAGGAGGAGGAGGAAGAGGAGGAGGTGGCAGAGGAGGAGGAGGGAGGGAGGGAGGGCAGGAGGATAATGAAGAGCAGGAGCAGGAGCAGGAGGATGAGTAGGTCGATTGCACCTATATTAAAATGTTTCAAACCCCTAGAGCAACACAAGCGTTTCAGTAGAATCCCCAGGCGCTCCCATCTGTCATAGGGATTCTAAACTTCGACATATGCAACAGTGGTGCTCTGTTGCACACTTTTACTGTGGTGCACGCAGGCGCCGTGGTGTACACAGGCGCTGTAGTGCACGCAGGCATTGTGGTGTACACGGTTGCTGTGTTGCACACGACTGGTGTGGTGTACGCATGCGCTGTGGTGTACAAAATCGCTGTGGTGCCCGCAGGCGCTGTGACACACACACACACACACACTGGCGCTGTGTTGTACGCGGCTGCTGTGTGGTGTACATGGGCGCTGTGATGTACACAGGCGCTGTGGTGCACGCAAGCACTGTGGTGTACACAGGCGCTGTGGTGCAGATCGCCACCTACATGGTGCTGCTACCCCACCTCGATCTTTCCTGACTACCTACCAAACCACGCCAACCCAACCCGAAGACCCGAATTTGACCAGAATTTCGGGTTGGGGGGGGGACGGGTTCCATGTGTTTTGTTCAATGTTCCCCGACCCCCTCCCATTGGAAATGGAAGGAAAATTGAAGCCTTCGGGTTGGGTTGGGGTCGTTTGGCGGGCGGTGAATTCCTAGGCATTCCCAGACGCCGCCGGCGAGAATCGCGACGTCACCGGCCCTCGAAAACCCACCCAACAATCTGGACACAGCCCGGAAGCGCAGGGCAGAGGAACGCCACGAAGAGGGAGTCAGGCGCAGTCATGTCTGCACGCAAAGGCACAGGCGGAGCTCCGCGCGAGCATCCGGATTCGAGTGGCTCACGGATCAAAAGAAGCAACAGGCAAGTGGGGAAGGCAGAGGTCGAGGACACAGTCCTCGACAGAGAGGAGGGAAAAGGAACGACATGCGCTCTGCAGGCGCGGCCACGTCACCGCATCAGCGACATCGGAGAGAACTCGCAGCGAGCGGACAACTCTAGGATGGGCTGGGGATCCGCCGCAAGACAATGCAAAACGCATGGCAAGTGGAAAATGGAAGAGGGGAGACATGCGTAGAGGAAGGAAGGATGAGGAGGATGCGGATGGGGGGCACTCGAAGGAGGCTGTAACGCAAGGCTATGGACAAAACCTTTGCTGCACGCGCGCCCACTTACAGCCCAGGACTCCCAAGAAAACCTGGGGGCCCTGGGGCGAAGGGGACTGTTCGGCAACGGGGACATTGAGTTCCCAAAACACAAACCAGGAATACACAAAATTTCGCACCATCGGCGCCACGGAACATTACGCACAGTTTTTTGTTGATATCGCAAGCTTATGAAGCTCACCTGAAGAAGTACCAGAGGACCATTCAGTCTTGAATTTCGGTGTCTGAATTCTTACATGTATGATTTCTTTCCGAAGCATCCCTCCTGCTCACCCTGACCTGCTCCGTCCACCGTCTGCAACGGAGACGGCCGAACGCGGTTCCACGGAGTCGAGGCGCGCACACGCTTGACATCGATTCAAACAAGCGGCAGCACGCTACGCCTAACTCGCGCGTGAAGCGCTGGCAACAAAATCTGGCACGCAACACAGCGCACCCGCTGGCTGGCCGTCCCCTGCCTACTCCACCGACCGACTGCTCCGGCTTCTTCTGCCACCATCCCTCCTGCTCACCCTCGACTCCTCCAATCACTATTGGTTGGCAAACTGCTGATCGCGGTGTCACGGAAAAAAGGCGCGCACACGCTTGCCATCGATTCAAACAAGCGGCAACACGCCAAGCTTGACGACCATTCGGACGACCTGGCAGCACATCGGAGGCACGAGAACTAGAGGGGCACAACATCGCAAGCTGTAATGCGTTATCCGACGACGCCGACGACGCCGACGACGACGACGCCGACGACCACGACGACGCCTACGACGACAACGCCGACAATGACGTCGACGCCGACGCCGACGCCGACGACGACGCCGACGCAGGCGTCAGCGCCGACGACGACGACGACGCGACGACGACGACGACGATGGCGACGACGACGACGCAGACGCCGCCGACGCCGCCGACGACGACGACGACAACAACGACGCCGACGACGACGACGCCGACGCCGACGCCGACGATGCCGACGATGCCGATACCGAGGCCGACGACGACGCCGATGCCGACGCCGACGCCGACGACGCCGACACGACGCCGTTGCCGACGCCGACGCCGACGCCGACGACGACGACAACGACGACGCCGTTGCGCAAGCCGACGCCGACGCCGACGCCGACAACGACGACGACGCCGACGACGACGACGCCGTTGCCGACGCCGACGCCGACAACGAAAAGGCCGACGCCGACGCCGACGCCGCCGCCGCGGACGCCGCCGCCGGAGCAGCCGCCGCCGACGACGACGAAAAGGCCGACGCCGACGACGCCGCTGACAACGACTCCGACGCCGACGACGACGACACGACGCCGCGATGACGGCGACGACGACGACGACGACGCCGACGCCGCCGACAACGACGACGACGACGACAACGACGACGCGACGCCGACGACGACGACGCCGACGCCGACGCCGACGACGCCGATGCCGACGATGCCGACACCGACGCCGACGACGACGCCGACGCCAACGCCGACGCCGACGAGACAGGCGCAAGGGGGGGACAGGCGCCTGAGGCAGAGAGAGGCTGGGCAATCATGGCCCCCAACTGGGACTCACCACGTGGCACTCACCACGTCGCATCCGTGAGTGCATCCCTCGAAGCCGTCGCGCGGCCGTCGCTCGGGCCAGCGACAGAATCTTTCGTCAAGGCGATGCTGCGGATGCACCGGTGGCTCTTGGTGGATGCCTGTTCGTGGTCGTCCGCTCCCAGGAGCCCCCCGACGGGAA
Organism: Prorocentrum cordatum; assembly: GCA_963575745.1. NCBI lineage: Eukaryota > Dinophyceae > Prorocentrales > Prorocentraceae > Prorocentrum > Prorocentrum cordatum. The sequence goes on from CAUYUJ010005168.1 coordinate 10,973, forward strand.
GGCCAGCCTGCCCCAGGTGCTTGACGTGGATGTTCAGGTACTCGATGCCCTCCCACGACCAGCGGCAACAAGGCGCCCTCTGGTCCTCCTCCCCCTGGGCAGACCCGTCCAGCTCGGAGGCCCCTTCGGAAAAGGAGCGCCGAAGCCGGTGGATCCCACCGGGAGAATCAGGACCGCAGCTGGGCCCCTGTTGTGGCTCGCCTGCCTGCCGCGTGTGCCCCCAGACGACCTTGAGGCCCACGCCGCCGAAGTACATCCATTGGGTTGCGCTCCGCTGCTGGCCCGCCGATGCTGCGGCTGCGGAGAATTGGAGGCCGCCACCGCTCCTGCTGTAGGCGCTGCGCTCGGCGACGGCGTCGTTCACGGTCGCGTTGCTCTCGACCCAGTTGCCTGTCACGTTGACGGCGCGGAAGTCCGCCAGCCCCGCTTGTGCCGGGGACGCCAGGGTACGCGCGGCATGTGGCTGCGCCCCCAATCTTCCCGCCCCCCCCCACCCACCCCCAGGATCCCAACATCGCTTCAGAGGGCGGATGTACAGGGGGGGGCCGGGCGAAGGAAGGGCGACGAGTTTGCCAACGCTCACACCAACTGGGCCCCCCATAACGTCGTCCAAAGCCGTTCTGCGCGGCCTCAGCGACACCCAAACTGCCTTCCGAGGCGGCCCCTAACAGCGGCCCCAGAGGCCCCGACGACACCCCAACTAGACTTTGAGAGGACCCTTTGCGAGCGCCTCAAGACACAGGCAGCTGCACTTTCCCCAGGATTTCTCCTGAACTAGTGTTTGCACTGATGGGGTCTTGCTGGTTGTGCTCCGAGGGCTTCGATGGATTTGCAAACGACTCGCCAGATGCCACACGTTTCCGCCTGTGGGCGGTCACCGAGGATTCGCAACGCCGCCGCCCGTTGCCGCCCGTTACCGCCCGTGGGGATTTGTCAATGATTCGCCACATTGCCACCAGTTGCCGCCTGAGGCTTTTGCATATTCGATGCGCATGCCCAGGAAATGAGTTTCCGAGTCCGAGAAGAGCTGAGATGAGAATGCATGCGATGATGAAGAAGATGAAAATGATAATGATGGCGCGGGTGATGCCCCGCACACTACAGTCTACAACATTCAACGCATGTCTGGTAGTGTTCAACGTTGACAACGTTAGCACTGCAAAACACAACTGTCTGGGATTCACGATCACAACCATGAAACGAGTTGATGCTGCCGTCTCTAATGACTTATCCTGTGGCAACCGAAAGGCAGCCTGAAAAGGCCGCCAACTCCTGATGGCCTCAGATGCCCACAAAAAAGAAATGAAGACCAGGGATTCCCCTGACGGCCCAAGAAGAGGCCCGAAGAGGGGCACAAGAGGGGGAGCCTGAGAAATCTAGAGAGGTCTCCTCCAGATGATGCCCTGCAGGGGCCTCAACATTACCCAAGAAATTTTCCAACAAAAACCCAGAGGGCTTCGAAAAGGCCACCTACAGCGGGACCAAGGTTTTCCTAAACCAAACGGGTCTTCCCAAACCAAATGTTGCGGAATCAGACCGCCGGGTCTTCCCAAACCAAACCGGGTCTTCCCAAACCAAATGGGTCTACCCAAACCGACGCCCCCGGGTCTTCCCAAATCAACCGGACCTTCCCAAACCATCCTGCTGGGTCTTCCCAAACCAACCGGGTCTTCCCAAACCAACCGGGCCTTCCCAAACCAACTCCCTGGGTCTTCCCAAACCAAACGGGCCTCCTCAAACTAGCATTCTGGGTCTTCTACAACTGAGGGTGTTCTCAAATCCTTATAGAAGCCAGAGGGTAGGCCTACCCTAGGCCTACCCCTAGACCTACCCCCTGGGTTTACCCTAGGCCTATCCCTAGGCCTACCCCCTAGGCCGACCCTAGGCCTACCCCTAGGCCTACACTAGGCCTACCCCCTAGGCCTACCCTAGGCCTACCCCTAGGCCTACCCCCTAGGCCTATTCTAGGCCTACCCCTAGGCCTACACTAGGCTTACACCTAGGCCTACCCTAGGCCTACCCCTGGGTCTACCCCTTAGGCGTACCCTGCCTGCCCGACCCGACCGCTCGTTAGGGTCCGCCCGCCCGACCCGACCCGACCAGCCCGTTAGGGTCCACCCGACCCGACCCGACCCGACCCGCTAGGGTACTCGCGTGTCAACTCGATCATGTACCACACTTCAATGTCCCGCCCGCCCGACCCGACCCACCCGTTAGGGTCCGCGCGCCCGACCCGACCCGACACGCCCGTTAGGGTCCGCCCGCCCGACCCGACCCGACCCCACCCGACAGTTAGAGACCTCGCGATAATGTCCCGCCCGCCCGACCCGACCCGCCCGCCAAGGTCCGCCCGCCCGACCCGACCCGACCCAACCCGCCCGTTAGGGTTACCGCGAGTCAACTCGATTACGCACCACCACACTTTAATGTCCCGCCCGCCCGACCCGACCCGCCCGTTAAGGTCCGCCCGACCCGACCCGACCCGACCCGACCCGCCCGATAAGGTTTTCGCGTTCCCGCCTTTCTTTCGCCCTTGTCTCCGCTCTCGTTCTCGCCTTCGTTCTGGCTTTCGTTCCGCCTTGATTGCCACCTCGTTATCGCATTGGTCTCGTCTTCGTTTCGCTTTCGTTCGCGTTTTCGTTTTCGTTCTCGCCTTCCTTTCGGTTTCGTTCCGCTGTCGTTGCCGGCAGCATTCTCGATGTCGTTTACGCCTTCGCTTCCCTTTCGTTGCTCCGCGGGTGCATTCGCTTCCCGGGTCGCGCGGAACGTGGCAGATTACGCAGGAGCACGGCTGAGCACGCAGGCGCACGGCAGACCAAACAGATTCGCGGCCGACCAAGCAGAAGCACGGCTGACGATGCAGGGGCACGGCGGAGCAGACAGGAACACGGCTGATCACGACGGAACAGGGCAGAACACAAAGCAGCACGGCAGAGCACAGAGGACCACCGCAGACCACGCAGCAGCACGGCAGAGCATGCGGGAGCACGGCAGACCGCCGGAAGAACGGCAGACCGAACCAACCGGGTCTTCCCAAACCAAAAAGATTGTCCCAAACCAGCCGGGTCTTCCCGAACCACAACGGCCGGGTCTTGCCAAACCAACCGTGTCTTCCCAAACCAAACGTGCCCTCCCAAACCACCCTGGTCTTCCCAAACCACAGCGGCCGGGTCTTCCCAAACCAACCGGGCCTTCCCAAACCAAACGGGCCTTCCCAAACCACCCAAAACTTCCCAAACCACAACGGCCGGGTCTTCCCAAACCAACCGGGTCTTTCCAAACCGAACCGGCCTTTCAAAACCACTTGGGTTTTCCGAAACCACAACGGCCGGGTCTTCCCAAACATCAGGTCTTCCCAAACCAACCAGGTTTTCCCAAACCGAAGCCTGGGTCTTCCCAAACCGAATGTCTTCCCAAACCACGAGAGTAGGCCGGGTTTTCCCAAACCACCACGGGTCTTCCCAAACCAAACGGCCGGGTCTTCCCAAACCAACCGGGTCTTCCCAAACCACAATGGCCAGGTCTTCCCAAACCAACCAGGTCTTCCCAAACCACAACGGCCGGGTCTTCCCAAACCAACCGGGTCTTCCCATACCAACCGGCTCTTCCCAAACCGACGTCGTCTTCCCAAACCAACCGGGTCTTCCCAAACCACGAGGCCCGGGTCTTCCCAAACCAACCGGGTCTTCCCAAACCAACTGGGTCTTCCCAAACAAAACCGGGTCTTCCCAAACCAAGACCTGGGTCGCCCAAACCAAGGTTTGGTTTGGGAAGACCCGTTTGGTTTTGGAAAGACGCCCCTCCCCACCTATGGCCCTCGAAATGCTCCCTGGAGGCATCCCAAACACCAAGACGCCATCAAAAAAACACAGCAAAAGCCAATACGTTCGAAAACGCCTCGCTCTGGTCGCCGTCCTTCCTTAGTTTCTCGGCCCTTCTCCGTTCCTCATCTTCTGGGGTTCGGCGGAAGGGCGAACGCCTTCTGAATACATCTCCCCGCAAGCGGCCCCAAACTGCTCTACGCTCGCCTTGACGAGCAGCCTCGTGGCGTCAAGCGACGCGCCCCGTGGTACCTGGAGGGGCACATATGCGCCAGGCTGGTAGATGTCGAAATGCTCCCCGTAAATGTTGACCAAGTGTGGGTCGCCGGTACCCTGGACTGAAGACGGGGTCGGAGACGGAGTCGGATCAGCCGACCCCTCGCGACGGGGATCGCAAGGCGCGATCTGGACCACGCCAACGCGAGGCGGGATAGACCCCGGCAGGACAGGTAAGCCCACGCGACAGCTTGACGCGCACGCGTGAATATTGCGAGGGGGTACTGGAAAAGGCCTGAGAGTTTCACGGATGAGTGGCAGTAAGGAGTTGGAGCGCTAAGTTCGGGGATGTCTTCGTCCAGTTTTGGGGCAGCTCTCGAGTTTGTGCGCAGGAGGAAAAACGCGAAGCGTCATGAGCCTGATCGGACAAGGACGCGAAGCACCGCTTGTGTCAACTGGGCTGGTTAGATGCCGCCTGCGGTTCTGCTGCAATCTGCTGCGTTTGGCAACGTGCTGGCGCTGTTGAGCTTCTCCTGGGCCAACGACGGCATAACTGGGATGAGTTTACCCTGTCTCGGAGGCCTCGTGAGCCGCCTTGGGAACCTCTCGGCCAATCTTGAAACCCAGTTGGACCGTTCTGGGGGGCCCTCTTGGGCCATCTCGGGGCCCCTGTTGACACGTCTTGGTGCACTCCTGGGAGCGAGTCCAAGACGAGACTGGTTCGGAGCCCCTTCCGTCATCCATCTCATGGGGATGTCTCAATCGAAACGGCAATTTTCAAACCTGACTGGACAAGAACGGGAAGCGCCCATTTGTCAACGAAGCTTGTCAGAGACGCGGCCTCTTCGATGATGTCGCAGCGACCGAGAAAACGTAGACCGACAGCGCAGCACCACGGCAAACCATAACGACAGACCATGGTAGGACGGCAGACCAAACCAGACCACAAGTGCACCGCAACACAAGAACGGCGGACCACCGTAGCACGGCAGACCACAGCGGCAGCCCACAGGAGCACGACAAACCAACGCCACGGACCAGAGGAGCACGGCGACAGACCACAAAAGCACTTCCAAAACGACATAGAGGCGATGTTGCGAACAGGTCCAATGTGCGAGATTGTTCCTCGCAAAACTGCCGTGTTCACGTTCCGAAATGACGTCGAAACGTTCGCTTATGTTAGTCTGCCATGTTCCTGCAACTGAGCCCGAGGATATCTGCAGCCAGAGCGTCGCTGTTAACATGAGAGGCAGCACTGCAGCTCTCTCTCTCTCTCCATCTCTCTTTCGCTACATTTCATGTGCTTGAGAATGCCTCAAGCGAAACACTTATGTTCGAAGAGCCACTCCAGATGTACCCCTTACCGCAGTGAGGAGAAAGGCACGCATGCATCTCTCACCTCCTCCTCCTCCGCCTCCTCCTCCTCCTCCCATTCCTCCTTCCGTCCCTCCACCCTCCTCCTTCGTCCTGCCTCCCCCGTCTCTTCTTTCACATCCTCCTCCTCCACCGTCTTTCTCCGTCTTTCTCCTTCGTTCTCTCCCCTCCTCTTCTTCCACAACTTGCCCTGCTCCTCCTCCTCCTTTCTTCATGTACCGTTTTCCACTTCCCCGCCCCATGTCCCGATCCTTTGGCAGAGCCATCAACTCGTCGTCCTCGTCGTCGCACCCTCGTCACCGACATCGTCATCCTTCGAGAACGGCGGCAGTGGCCGTACTAGCACGGCCCTCTCGATCCGATGCCAACAATGGCAATGCAACTTCCTCCAACACGACCCCAAGAGAGCCCCTAGGCCTCTCAAGAGGCCCCCAAGAGACCCAGAAGAGGCCGGAATTATCTCCTTCGAAGCAGAGGCGCCAGGGACCGCCGAGTCCTCTGCTCCCCCGCTCGCCCTCGTCCAGTTCACCCTCCGTTCGCACCTCCAGGAGCACGACGGATTCCCCAACCCTCTGTTCCTCTGTGCACTTTCTCATTTCCATGATCAGGTTGAGTCGCCTGGGCATCGCTGCTGGACGGGATGGTGGGAGCACCTATTTGTCAGCAGCGCCATCGAGCGAGGGCGCGGGCGGGTCGATCGGGACGCGGCCGAGCGAATTGGCTGGGATGCAGGGAGAAGGACCGAAGGCGGACACGAGGAAAAACAGGAGAAGGAGAGAGAACCGACGCGAGACGAGTCTAGCGCGCCCGGCTACCGGCGTCAAGTGTCTGGTGGGGATTTTTTAATCAGCTGCCGCAAGCGAGAGCGCAAACGGCGAGTCGAGTAAGAGCAGGCCGCGCAAAGACGAGTTACCAAAAGCCGGCGGGGCCTCAGGCATCACCACGGCGGAAAAGTTTGGTGGGGATACGCGAAGCGTCAACAAGAAGTCCTATGTCCACGCAAGAGCGATCGTATGCCACAGAATCCCACCAGCCCTCCGGGCGTCGGTGGTTTAGGGCGTTTCCTCTTCCACCCCTCCCTTTTCCCCTTCGGGGAAGGGTTTACCCCTCCCCCTACCCCCTCCCCACTGACCTGGACAGGAGGGGCGGGGACGCCAGGGGACCGGGGCCACACCGAGCGAAGGGGGTGTTGTTTGTTAAAGAGGACACCAAATCGGGACAGAATCGTGTCAGGGGACCGGGGCCACACCCCACACCGGGCAGGGGCGGGGTGTTGTTTGATTATAAGAGGACGCCAGATCGGGACAGAATTGTGTCAGGGGGCCGGGGCCAGACCGGGGGGAAGAGAGGTGTTGTTTGTTAGAAAGGACATCAGATCGGGACAGAATTGTGTCGGGGAACCGGGGCCACACAGGGCATGGGGGTGTCGCTTGTTAAAGGGGACAGCAGATCGGGACATAATCGTGTCAGGGGAGCGGGGCCACACCGGGCACGGGGGGTGTCGTTTGCTAAAAGAGGACAACAGATCGGGACAGAATTGTGTCAGGGGACCGGGGCCACACCGGGCACGGGGGCGGGGTTATTGTTTGCTAAAAGAGGACAGCAGATCGGGACAGAATTGTGTCAGGGGGCCGGGGCCGCACCGGGCAGGGGCGGGGTTGTTGTTTGCTTAAGAGAATAGCAGATCGGGACACAATCGTGTCAGGGGACCGGGGCCACACCGGGCAGGGGGGTGTCTCTTGTTAAAGGAAACTGCAGATCGGGGCAGAATTGTGCCAGGGGACCGGGGCCACACCGAGCAGGGGAGGGTTGTTGTTTGTTACTGAAGACACCAGATCGGGACAGAATTGTGTCAGGGGACCGGGGCCCGACCGGGCAAGGGCGAGGTGTTGTTTGATTAAAAGAACACCAAATCGGGACAGAATTGCGTCAGGGGACCGGGGCCGCACCGAGCAGGGGGTGTGTTGTTTGTTAAAGAGGACTGCAGATCGGGACAGAATTGTATCAGGGGACCGGGGCCACACCAGGCAGGGGGGGTGTGGTTTGTTAGAGAGGACACCAGATCGGGACAGAATTGTGTCAGGGGACCGGGGCCACACCGGGCAGGGGGGGTGTTGTTTGCTAAAAACGGACAGCAGATCGGGACAGAATAGTGTCAGGGGACAGGGGCCACACCGGGCAGGGGGAAGGTGTTGTTAAAGAGGAACAGATCGGGTAATAATTGTGTCAGGGAGCCGGGGCCAGGCCGGGCAGGGGCGGGGTGTTGTTTGTTAAAGAGGGCGCCAGATCGGGGCAAAATTGTGCCAGGGGACCGGGGCCAAACCAGGCAGCGGGGAGGTGTTGTTTGATTATGAGAGGACAGCAAATCGGGACAGAATTGTGTCAGGGAGCCGGGGCCAGACCGGGCAGGGGGGGTGTCGTTTGTTAAGAAGGACAGCGGATCGGGACAGAATCGTGTCAGTGGACCGGGACCAGACTGGGCAGGGGGGTTGTTGTTTGCTTAAAGAGGACAGCAGATCGGGACAGAATTGTGTCACGGGACCGGGGCCACACCGGGCAGGGGCGGGTTGTTGTTTGCTAAAAACGGACAGCAGATCGGGACAGAATTGTGTCAGGGGACCGGGGCCACACCGGGCAGGGGCGGGGTTATTGTATGATTAATGGGATAGCAGATCGGGACAGAATTGTGTCAGGGGACCGGGGCCACACCGCGCAGGGGGGGTGTTGTTTGTTAAAGGGGACGCCAGATCGGGACAGAACTGTGTCAGGGGACCGGGGCCACACCGGGCAGGGGCGGGCTGTTGTTTGATTAAGGGGACACCAGATCGGGACAGAATTGTCAGGGGACCGGGGCCAGACCGGGCAAGGGAGGGGTGTTGTTTGTTAAAGAGGACTGCAGATCGGGACAGAATTGTGTCAGGGGACCGGGGCCACACCGGGCAGGGGCGGGGTGTTGTTTGTTAGAAAGGACAACAGATCGGAACATAATTGTGTCAGGGGACCGGGGCCACGCTGGGCAGGGGCGGGGTGTTGTTTGTTAAAGAGGATAGCAGATCGGGACAGAATTGAGTCAGGGAACCGGGGCCGCACCGACCAGGGGGGGGTTGTTTGCCAAAGAGGACAGCGGATCGGGACAGAATTGTGTCAGGGGACCGGGGCCACACCAGGCAGGGGAGGTGTTGTTACCTAACAGCTTGTTCTGATAGGTTTCTAGTGGGGTCAAAAGAGAGCAGCAGATGACTCCACAGCCCAGAGGGTCGCGGATCAACGGAAATGGATCCGGCAGTTTGCGTGGGTTGGGCATTAGCAAAACGACTCAACGAGGTCTGCCAAAGCAACCCAGCGGATCAACAACCAACCATCGCGGATCAATCTTAAGATCACGGTGTTGTATGATGATGAATGATAATGTTAAAAATCTCTACGAATCACAATATTAGGGTGAATGAACATAGTATGCATATGATGATAAACCACCACAGTTTGCAACTGTAGCTCAAATCAATTAGCGCCGCCCGTATGTATATCATGGCGAATCACCATGTTACGGTGAACCACCGAATTGTACATGCGATGACGAATCTCCATATTATACAAGTGGTGGTCGTTGCTCCCGCGCGTAGCGTAGCAAAATGACACAGCATGGCGTAGAATAGCGCATGCAGCTGGCGCTTGCAAATCTGCATCCCGCACATTGCTACGCCGTTAACATGCGCCCTCCATCCGCGTAGCCGCTGCAAAGTTTTTCAAACTATCACGAAGGCACTGCGGTGCGACACCGCGCGGCGCCGCAAATGTTGCAGGTCGCGCGGACGCGCATGCGGTTCTCATACCATCAAAACGCGGAACGATCATACGAAACAGCGCTCGTCGATGTCCTCAGGCATGTTGCCTTGTGCGCAATAGCTTGCATAAACATTGCAATGTGCAAATGAGCCAACTTGCTGCTCATGACACATGCGCGTGCTAACGATTCCACGAACCATACATTGTTTATGGTGGAGTTTACAACTTCCAAATTTCCACGGAGCGGGGAAATGTGTGCCTCTCCTCCTCCCTGTCTAGCTGCGCCTCGTCCTCCTCCCCCTCCCCCTCCTCCTCCTCCTCCTTCTCCCCCTCCCCCCCCTCCTTCCCCGACCTCCCTCCCCCTATCCTCGCCCCTCCTCCTGGCCCCTCTTCCTTCAATTTTCAATGCCTGCAATTCAATTCAATGCACGTGGCGCCCCTGAGGGCCCAACTTCGGGGAGCTCGGGGCCTTCCTGAGGGCCCCTCGCGGTCGCAGAGGGCCTTCGTGAGGGCCCATTTTCGGGGAACTCGGGCGAGCGAGGCCCCACAGCAGAATGTTGTTTTTCGCCGAGGTGTTTTCCCCCATCGCTCACGCGAAACTCTCGCGCGTCCAACCGCAAACACACGATGGCGCGCGCGGTTCCACCACGGTAGGATTTCCGAGCCGAGTCCAGCCGGGGCGACGCCCACCTCGGATGGATCACCATTCTGCCGCGTCGCCTCGCGCCGCGTCGCAGAAAGGCCTTCCAAACAACCCTGCAACCTCAAGTAAGCAAACGCGAGGCTCCAAGGCAGGAGGATTGTTCCGCCGAGCCACCGCGCGCAAAAGAAATACACGCCACATCAGGGGCGCGCAACAGTTTTCCGAGCCGAGGCCAGCCGCGGCGACGCTAACTTTGGATGAATTGATCCTTCTGCCTTGGAGCCTCCAAACGCTTCGGGCTTGGGGGACCGAGCCAGGGAGAGAAGAGGAGGGTCATCCAGAAAAGGCCAGGTGCAGGCGCCAGCGTGCGCCACGTGCTGTTGACGCGCCTACTTTGACAGGCGGGCAGGGCTGCAAGGGGCAGGGCGGCTGCATGTGAAGGGCCCAGCGCATTGCGATACATATATGTGTATATATATATATATATATCAGGCGTTGATTGTATGTGTGTTTTTGTTGAGTGCGTGTGCGTGCTGGGTTCCCCTTCACGGCGCGAGAGCAGACGCGGCCTTCGCCTCGTCGCTCATGCCCTCGGCAAGACATGAGGCAACTAGCACGCAAAATGGGGAAGGGTATTCCTGGGACTCACGCTGGCGTTTCTTGTCGCCCGTCGTCCACCCCCCTCCCCAGGAAGTGCTTTCAGCGCCATCCCTGCGTGGAGTAGTCACTGCAAGCATTTTTTTCTGATCACCTAATCTAGCATCGGCTTCCTGCTTTGACCTCGCAAGCTTATCCAGAAAAGATGCGGTGCCTCGCAAGTCCAGCGGCTTTGGGGAGACACCGCCGAAAAAAACCAAGCCACGTTGTTACATGATTTGCCGATGTCATGTCGAGGGCGGATGCAACCTCTTGCATCTCATACAAAAACGAACACTTCGGTTGCTCTATGACGTAGGCAACGGAGCGGGTCGCAAGGAACATCATGATGTGAGACCTTGCTGGGCGGACGGGGCGGGGGAGCACGTGGACGCGCCCGTGTTGCGCGAGGGAGGGGGGGGGGGGGATGAGGGGGAAGTGGGCGAGGGGGAGTAGGGGGAGAAGGAGGAGGGGCTGGAAGAACAAGAGATAGAGAGGGATAACAAACAAATAAAGCTGATATAAGTGGACGAAGAGGAGTAGGGTGAGAAGGAGGAGGGGCTGGAAGAACAAGAGATAGAGAGAGATAACAAACAAATAAAGCTGGGATGGTGAAGAAGGGGGGTGAGGATGAGGAGGGAGGCGAGGATAGGAGGGACGAGGATGGAGATGAGGAAGGGTGTGGAGGACAGGGTGGGGGAGGAAGAGGGGAGGAGAAACACGATAGCTCCCTTGCCGCCCTGCTCATTTTTCCTGGTCCTCTTCCGATGTCCCTGCCACCTCCTTTCTGCCCCGTCGTCTCCCTCCACCTCTCCTCCCCATCGCCCCTCTCGTTTAAGCCCTGTGGGACATCAAGCGAGCAACGTAGTTGCCCTGGCGGCAGTCGGAGCGCAACTCGTGGCCCACGGGATCAACAATTGTCCTGCCAGTGTGGTGCATAGCGATCTGCACGAACGTGGAGCACTGCGGCGACATCCAGACAACGCCGCCGCAGACGACCGACGCCGCAGCGAAAAGGAAATACAACGTTCCCACCAGCGTGGTTAGATTCTGCCACTCAAAATCATCCTTCTCGACACTTAGCGACTGAAGACCGTGGGATTGGACGCGACGAGAAATCCCTGCCGAGCCAGCGCACATTTCCACCAGACTGCACGACCGTGGAATCATACTCAGGTCGCTTCTCCAGCGGTCCAGTACTTCCTGGAATTGTATTACAGTTGCGACGGTCATGTCGCTCGGAATCCCCCGTTCCATCAGGTCTAAACCAACAGTGACAGCCCAATCAAATCCAATGTAATTCCGGCGCAGCGGCCGTCGGCGCGCAGCAGACGACGAGGCTGCCGTGAGGAACAATATCACCAACGGAACGCGCCTGATACCAACTCTAACCATGGTCTCCCACTGAAGAAATGGCGAGGCTGACAGAGCCGTCCGAGAAGGTCGATAAGGCGATGCACTCGGTGGTGGAATGTGTTCCTGTGGGAGAATACGGCTATGGATCGCAAGAACTTGTTCAATGATTCATCCAAGTATGTCGAATAATGTTTGGGAACGCCTTGCCATCTAATCCTTCGGAGCGCACGAAACCCCCCTTCCTTACTGCCTCCTCTCTGACCTCGCCCTGCAGGGAGAGGGGGAAGACGAAGTCGGATTGGAGGGGGAGGAGGAGGAGGAGGCGGAGGAGGAGGAGGAGGAGGGGGGGAAGAGGAGGAGAAGCAGAAATAGCAGGGTGATGAGACAGAACGAGAGGAGGATGAGGAGGACGATGCTGGAGGAGAGAAGAATAAGGTCGAGGGTGCGACGATGAAAGGGAGGGTTACAGTGGCTGGAGGACGAAGTCTGAGGACTCCTCCGTCACTCCAGCGTCTGTTCGTCCTTCTCTTTTCTCACCCTGGCTCTTCCTCTCTATCTCCTTCGATTTGCCAGCCTCCTCCCCCCTCCTGCCTCCTCATCCTCTCGTGCCCCTGCTTTCGTGCGTCGTCCTCGCCGTCATCATCGTCGTCGCCTTTGTTTTGCCTCAGGGTTCGGCCCCGCCCTTCCCCACCCTCCAAAAGCAACCGGTGCGAGGGAGGCGTTGCTCTCAGTTTTTTTCGAGCCGCGTCCAGCCGAGAGGTCGACGCCAATTGCCGCCTGACCCCCAGTGGCACGTAGGCGGGGGATGTAGGCTTGTAGAACGCAGGGCAGTGAATTCCCAGGCTCCTGTGTATCATGCGGCACAGGAGGCGATGCTTCGGAGAGATCCCAATGGACGCGGCCTTGCAGCAAAACATGCGTGCATCCAGAGCCGCACACAGTCGTTTCATCCCATCGGCCGTGGGGGCCCCCTCGTGCGCAGCCATCTCGCTGCGAAGTCTTTTCAAAGATGCCCCCGCCCCCAGCAAGGCCGCGCCGAATCGAGCAGCACCTCCATGTTTAATCAATTGCGAGGTGGCAAAGTCAATCATGATGGCCACCTCCGCGGCCTTGAGCGACATCGCCGAGCCAGGGTGCAAAACGCTCTGTAGAATAGGCATTGTTGTTTTAGTTTTTCCGCGAGGGCAGGGAAGAACTGATCCGAAGAGAATGCCAAACATTGCACGAGTGATCTGATGAAACGAGATCATCAGCGCAAAACTGGAATCGCGCACCACGGGCACGGCTGGCCATATTGAATCTGACTGTATACCCAGCATTGCTTGCAGTTTTCTGGTCCTCTGTCACGTTACCCCCAGCGATTTTCCTGTGGAATACTGGTACAAGTGCGAATTCACACGCCAAATCACACGCGTGTGATTTGGCGTGTGAATCGGCATTGGCCCCAACGCTTGAATTAGAGAGAACACGGAAAGGGCGCTGGCAGTACGTTGCAGGGGGGGAAAGGACTTGACCGATGAGGAATGAAGGAGGATGCCGAAAATGATGATATGATGGGACGCGTGGGAGGAGTTTGCCAAAGCCGACAAAGCTTGTGGAGGATTTGAAGGTGGGACAAGCAGAGGGATGGCGAGGGAGAGCGAGGAACGAAAGGGAGAAGATGAGGAGGAGGATATTGGTTCAGCAATGTTTCCAGAGCCGCTCGTGGGTGGCTCATCCCCGCGGAGCGCCCGTGTTTGACGACTCCGTCGGGCGTTGCCCACCCGTCGTCTGGGTGAAGCGCGGCGTCGCCGCTGCTGGAGTGCGCCCGTTCCTCGTGGATGGAGGCGCTGCCTTCTGCGTCGGCGCCGCTTGGCGCCCACCTGGCCCCAGGCTGCGTTGTTCTTGTCGGCGTTGTTCTTGTCCCCCCCCCCCCCTCTGGCACTCATCGCTGGTGGCGCCTGGTCTGGCGGCTCCAGCAATCCAGGTGGGCGAAATCGGGGCTGGGGCATCGTCTCGCGATGGTGTCTGAACAATTGGCGCCAGCGGTATCTAGGCTAAGGAGCCTGTTCATTGACTGAGCCACAATCGCATCCGAAGAGAATCCTGGATGCTCGACGTCTGGTTCCGACTCCTCGTCCGAGTCTGATTCCGACTTCTCGTCCGGGTCTGATTCCGATTTCTCGTCTCGTCCTCCTCGTCGGGGCACGCGCGAATCGGCTCACCCGCGTAGAGTTCTGGCGCTGGCATATAGTCAACGTCCAGACTCGATGATCCGAGCCCGATCCGATGGAGCGCCGTGCTAACCGCGCCTCCATGGAGAGCCTGGGCGCATGGCCACGTACGTGGCTACCGCTTGAATTTTTGAGCCAGCATACAGAGGATGAGGAGAGGTGGGACTGGAGGTTGGCGAAGCTGGGGATCAGAGAACAGGATACGTAGGATGAGGAAGAGGGTTGAGAATGAGGGGGCTGCTGTGAATGCCAACTTCAGCAGTTCTGATTCCCTGGTGCCCCTGGAGGGGTTTGGCGGGTTCTCGAGAGGCGCTCCACGCGCGACACAGGCGACCCCTCCTTCAGCAGATAGGTGCCCCACGGGCGAGGGGGCGATGCTGGGCGAGGGCGGGGGGCGCTACGTTCTAGAAGAGGGATGGGGAGCAACGTCCTACGAGAGGCATTCCTGCCCTCCCCCTTCCGCCTCCTCCTCCTCCCCATCCTCCTCCCCCTCCTCCCCCTCCTCCGCCTCCCCCTCCCCCTCCCCCTCTCTTTGTCTCTCTTTGGGCGCGGTGCTTCAGCTGGGAGGGGGGGCAGATGCCGACTTCGGAATGACAAGCAAAGTGGCGTCTCAGTTCGGCCCCGCACGGGTCAATGCACGGAAGAGACCCTGAAGGAGAGCTGGGATGGAGGGGTGGAGCAAGGCGGGGCAAGTGGGGTCGGGACGGGAGGGGTGGTGGTGAGGGAGATGTGAGGTGACGACGACGGCGATGATGAGATGCAAGGCTGTAAAAAAAACGATGGCCCTGCAGCGTAGCCCCACGCCGCTTGCCCAACATCTTCAGCGTTAGCGTGTTGAGGCGCCTCTCAACAGGCACGTGTTCGAACATGTAGATGTCCATGTCTGCTCTGATGATTGGTAGACTTGCTGCATAGACCTGGTCGGTCGCGCCTTGAATGTTCATCGGGTTGGACAAGATGACTCTGTGCAGGCATGCGCTTACATAACGCATAGCTGGCCCGAGGTAGAGGGTGTGCAGTATATCTATAGACAATGATGCAGCGGGAGACGTGCGAAGTTGCTTGTCGAAGAGCGGGCACATGTAGTTGACGGGGTCCATGATTTTGCCGTCCTCGTCCTTCCTTGGACGCCACATTGTCACTCGCGATGGAAGTGGAAGTTGAGAGAGTTTCCCGATGTCTTGCAAAGACTCTGATGGACTCAACCTGTCACCAATTTGAAGGATTACACCGTTGATAACGGCCTCTTTGAATACCACTCTCCCGCCGATCCCTTTCTGCAGCTTGGTCCACTTCACAGCTCGGTTCAGCTTGGCCACGTCTTCGCGCGTGACCAAATCCACATGGACCTCGCACGCCTCGCATTGTAAGAAGTAAGAAATGTGTGACCTCAAGGGCCATGATGGCTGTTCCGTACCAAGCGAGCAATCGCAAGCGTGGAGATCCTTTTTTCTGGCGCTGCAAAATTGACACGGGTTCCGCGCAGAGCTCCACGGCGCAAGGCCGAGCGCGTGGTTGCGTTCAGCCCAGTCCCCTTTGATATAGAGCAGGATTGCTGTGAAAGGCAGTATTCTGCCTGGGGACCAATCATCTGGCACTGGAGTTCTCCCGTCGGGGAGCACGTTCGGCACGGCGCCGTCCTGCAAGGCCCGAAATTGCCACGCCATGTGGTGCATCAGGGGAAAGTGGGAGCAGTGGCCTCGACGCCCGCACTGACATGTATCTTGAGATTTGACAGCAGAAATGAAATGGCGTCGACCACTCAGCAAGTTTATACACCAGAAGCCTAGGGCTGTATCGCTGCGCCCCGCAGCTTGCGCAATGTACTGCACGCCGTCGAGGTAGAATCCCAGTGGGAGCGGCAACTGCCGGCCCTGCGCGATCGCATCGGTCACAGCGGGGTGTTCGCGGTAGGCAGGAACTGTAAGGATCGGGTGGTCCCCTGCAGCGAGCGCTCTACCGATGCTGCGGTCGTCGCCGAGCTCTGTCTCCAAAGAGTCCCAGATTATCCTGTTCTCGACCTGCTTGCTCACGCGGCCAAGTACCTGATCGAACATTGGCACGTCCACGCGCTGAAACAATCCAGCGGGCGGTTGTATCACTCGATCCAAGTGCTTCTGGTAGTTGCCAGGGCTCACTCCTGGCTTCATGCCATAGCGAGCCCAATCTCCTCCTTTCAAGCCTGCTTCCGAGCCGTGATAGCAGAGGGTAGCGAAGTCCTTTGCTGATATCTTGCGCGATGCGTACATCTGCAAGAGGAGGGTGAGCATGGCAGCGCCCGCCTGTCTCTGGGCCAAGGCTGACGGCTCCCACGTGCTGGCGCCATGAGGGCTTCGTGACCTCTCGTGCACGTGGTTGGAAGATGGCCAGCGTCGGCCAGCGGGCTTGCACCAAAGATGCTTGGGTGGCGATGATGATGTTGATGCTGATGATGATTATGATGGTGGCGGTGCTGATTATGATGATGATGATGATTATGATGATGATGATGATGATGATGCTGATGCTGATGCTGATTATGATGACGATGATGATCACAGGGGGGTGCGACGACAAGGGGAAGGGAGAGGGAGGAGAAGGGCGAGTGCGATAGCGAGGCAGAGGGAACATCGCATGTATGCGTGCGTGCCAGGAGAGGGAGGGGGAGAGAGAGAGAGAGAGAGAGAGAGAGAGAGAGAGAGAGAGAGAGAGAGAGAGAGAGAGAGAATGAGAACGCCAAAAGTACATGGAGTTAGAATGGTTTGGAGCGGACGAGGGGAAACGCCAGAAGAGGCAGAAACCAGCATTTATGTGCGATGCAGCTCGGCTGACCTTCAGCACGCGCACGTGCAGACGTGATCCCAAGTGGTCCTATTCTCGTTCGCCCCTCCCTCAAATACAGGCGATGCATTGCGACGATGCTGTTCGTGGATTTCACCTGGGGCCTGTGTGCAATCAGTCTGGCTTTAGCCGATTCCGCCTGACCACGCGCCTCAAAACGCAGACTTGGATAGTGAAGTAGGTTGCGGAGGCGGTCGGAGGAGGACGGAAGGAGGTCGGAGGAGCAATTACCCACGTGTTTTTGCCAAAGAAATGCTGGCCTCGTCGCATCTGTTTGCCGCAGCCTGCCACTGCGCTTCGATCCACCATGATTCACCACGAATTGGCAATCCACGCAGCAGAGAAGAACAGAAGCAGCACGCACGGCCGACCACTCGGCACCAGCGCACCCCGCTGCCAGGCGAACGCGCTCTGAGGTTTCATCGGTCCGTGCAAGTTCTCCCCATCCCCTACCCCCGCATACGAGCTTGAAAATTTAAGGGGTGACACCCTGGGACCTCAGCTTCTTTTGCTTTCTGTTGAAGGTTTCGTCTCCCTCAGCCAGCGCATTGCCTGCGTCTGCAAATGAAATCAAAAGCACTTCGGGCGACAAGACTGGCACGCGCTCTCGAGGACAGCTTCGAGCGCTCCTGCTATCGAGCCAAAGTCCACTTCAGAACTGTAAACATCACAGAATTAGCGCCTCGGCCCGCTCGCGGGTCGACTGCGGCCCCAATTTTTCCAGAGATTCATTGTGGAAACCGGTGATTCCGAAATCACACGGTAAGCCACCTGCGTGTGAAATACCATGTGAATCCGTTGTGGGGCAGATCACACGGTTCAAACCCGGTAAAAACACAGGTAGAATGCATATCACACGGTATGTATACATCCCATGTGATTTGGGAGTTCACACGGTATTTCACACGGTAAGGTTTTCGATCGAATCACGATTCGAGGGTGTATGTTTAAATTATCGTCGTTGTTTTTTGGCTCGAGGGCTTGAAACAGCCTGTGCCAGCCTCGAAAATCCAACCCTCGTGCTGGCACCTGTTTGCTAAGAGCACTGGGTGACTTGAATTTCCCAGGTGCCATCGGCATCAGAAGGCTCCAGGAGACGCCGCGGCTGCCTCCGCCTTGGCCCGCTGCTGCTTGAGCTCGAAGCTGGCGAGGAGCACCTTGATGTTCGACTGGATGGAGACCAGCTCCGACTCCATGCCACCGATGGCCATCAGCGCGCGGGTGTACTCGGAGGGCCCGACGACGGTCTTGATCTTGTCAAACTCGCTGACTGTGCACTGCTGGAGCATGGGGCACTTCATGACCTTCTCGCTCAGCTTGTCCATCTTGGTTTTGAGGGCCAGCAGGTCGTCGTCATTCTTGAATTTCGCCCAGAGGCCATCGATCGACTCGGTGGACATGATGATCTGGCGCCCCTGCTGCGCGACGAGGCGGTAGCTGCCCAGCACCCTCTTGGCGTTCGCCGCCATCATCCTCTCTCTCTCTCTCTCTCTCTCTCTCTCTCTCTCTCTCTCTCTCTCTCTCTCTCTCTCTCTCTCTCTCTCTGGGGTCGTTCTTCTTGGCGTCCAGCTCCTGCGCCTTCTTGGCGGCCTTCTGGGCCTTCTGCGCCTCCCGCTCGGCCTTCGCCTTGGCCTTCTTCGCCGCGGGCGTCTCCTCTGGGGCGGAACGCGGCAGACAGTGCGAAGGCCCTAAGGGGCCGAAGTCCAAGGATGCCCACGGGTTCGGCCCTGTGGGGCTGGTTTCACCGAAGAAGGATCCAAGGGCAGTCGGCGCGCAGTGAGCCCCCCATCTTCGGAGCAGCAACGTAGTTGCCCAGAGGTGGGGAGGTCTCACCAAACTCCGACTGGCAAGCTTCCAGAATTCAATCCATCAGTCCTCGGCAGCGGCAGCCTGGGCGGGCTCTGGCGCTGGATCCGCGCCGCCGCGCCCGCGCTTGGGCCCGCGCCCAGCTGGCGCCGCGCCACCGGCAGCCGCCTCTGGTGCTGGTGCTGCTGGCGCCGCCGGTGCTGCTGGCGCCGCTGGTGCTGCTGGCGCCGCTGGCGCTGCTGGCGCCCGTGGCGCCGTCGTCGCCTCGACGCTGCCGTCGTCCGACGTCTTGCCGTGCAAGCGCCTCCTCTTGGGCTCGCCAGCAGCTGCAGCCGTCTCCTTACTGGATGGCGGCAGAAATGCGTCATACTTGTTTTCACTTGTTGCCCTTCTCCTCCCCCTCCTCCTCCCCCCCTCCTCCTCCTCCTCCTCCTCCCCCTCCTCCTCCTCCTCCTCCTCCTCCTCCTCCCCCTCCTCCTCCTCCTCCTCCCTCTCCTGCTCCTTCTCCTCCTTCTCACCTTCGTCCTCCGCCTCCATCCCGCCCTTCCTTTTCTCATCCAGATCTTAGCGTGTGCCCGCGGCTCCTCGGGACGAGAGCGCACCTCGGCCTCGTTGCTCCAGTTCGTGTGCAGCGACCACGCCTCTGTGAAGACCTTCGAGAAGCCCTCAGTGGGATGCGCGATCGAGAAAACAAAAAAGGAGGAGGACTCAGATTGATCAAGGTCCAGAGAGGAAGATGAGCAGGAGGAGGAGGGAGAGGAGGGGAGGAGACGAGGAGGAGTGGAGAAGGAGGGGGCGAGAAGGCAGAAGGAGTGGAGGTGGGAGGCGGCGAGGAGGGGGGAGGAACATGGGAGAGATCAGTTAGGACGGATCGTTTCTTTAGGGCCCAACAGGGCCCTCTTAAACAGTACACCGATGCCTGTGGCTCGGGGGCCGAAAAAAAATGGATCGACGATCCGACGAGGCACGTCTGGGCCCGTCGCGATCTCGATGTAGAGCGCCCTCAATGCCTCCGTCATCGGATCGTACATGACCCACGGCGGGCCGAGCTGCATGCACTTGGAGAAGAGGCGGACGGCCTCTGGCTGATCCGCCGCCCCACCATCTATCTCTCTATCCACCCCTATCCTCCTGCTCCTCCTGCCCCTCGTCCTCCTCCTCCTCCTCCTCCTCCTCCTCCCCCTCCTCCCTCCTCCCCATCATGATGATCCTCCTCATCCCCCTCCTCTTCAAACCCCTGCTGTCTGATTTCTCTCATCCTCATCCTTCTCGTTATGCTCTTCCTCTCCGCGTGCATCCTCCTCCTGCTCCTCCACTTGGCTCCCTCGTTCCTCCTGCGTGTTTCTTCTCATCTTCCCTCGAGTAGGCGCGCCTGGCGCCACCCGAGGACGCCGCCTCCCTCCTTGTGCGCGCAGCGGCCCAAGGGCAAATACTTGCCCTGCGTCCACTCAGTGCGCTTCACCGTGCGCGAGTGGCTCGCGAGCCCCTGAGTGGGGCGATTCATTTGCATGTTTCGCTCCTTCGCTTCTCCTCCTCCTCCTCCTCTTACTCCTCCTCCTCTTCCTCATCCTCCTCCACGTCCTCACCTGGCAGTTCCTCCTCCCCCACCTCGTCCTCTATGTCCCCCTCCCCCCATCCACCTCCTCCTCCATCCGCTCTTCTCCGTGCCTCCCCCTCCTCCCGTTCCCCCTCCTCCTCCTCTGTGTTGTTTTTCTCCTCGATCCTTCTCCTCGATCACCCTACCCTGCCTCCTCCTTCTCCTCCACATTCCACCCCAGGCGTCCTGCGCAGTCTTGTACTGCTTCATCGCCCAATCCTTCCTGAACTGGGCCTTGCGCGCCGACTTGCGCTCGCCCGTGATGGCGTCGCAGTCGGACTTGAGACTGGCGTCAGCGGCGAGCGCCCTGCACCAGCGCCCTGCCACGGCGCCGTGCTTGGACGTCGTCGGCACGATGAAGCTCGCATCCTTCACCGCCTGCCAGAAGGCGCACTCCTCCGAGACGGTCCCCTTCCCCTTGCCCGCCGAGGTGCCCGCGCCCTTGTCCAGCTCCTGCTGCTGCGCCTGGGCCTGCTGCCTCTGCTCCTCGCTCAGCGGCAACCCCCAGGCCAAGGGGTTCGTCGGGTGGCCGTCCTCGGAGATCTCCTCGCTGAGCTCCTTCATGGACTCGTCGATGTTGCCGTGCCCCTTCTGCCCCATCAGCGCGAAAAACGTCGGGTTCTTGTAGATCGACCTGAAGAGCCCGTCGATCAGGAGCTCGTCCACTGTGGTGCCGCTGATGCTGTCCTGAAGAGCAGCTTTATATAATATGCCTCATCCTTCTGCTCGTCCTCCTCTCTCTTGCTTCCTTGTCCTCATGTCCCTCATCCTCCCGGTTGATTTTCCTCACCCTTTGTGGTTTTCATTATCCCATCTGTTCGCCGTCCTCCTCATAATCCTCGTCTGTATTCTCTGATCCCCTCCTACTTTCCCTCGTGTACTTCCCTCCTCATCCTCCTCCTCCCTCCCAACCTCTCATCCTTCCTCATCCTCCCTGACCTCGTCCCCAACGCCTCATCTTCCACTTCGGTGGGGGGGTCGGAATTCTAAACATCCACTTGACGGGGGTCGAAACAGGTGGGCCTTGGGATGCAAGGGTAGTCGCCTGCAGGTGCTTTCAAGCCAGAGCTGCGATCGCATGGATGCAAGACCACATGGACAGTCATGACGATTGAGATTTTGAGCTGAGGAGTTCTGGTGCATGATATGGTAGAAGAGAAGGTCGGGAGTTGATGGTGCATGGTAGGGTGCTTGATGATGCTAATGAGGAGGTGGAGGATTCAGGGAGGCGCCCGAAATCACACGCGAAATCACACGCGTGTGATTTCGCGTGCGATCTCGACCGCTGCGAAATAACGTGAGCATTACCACGTCACCAGAGCGAGTCGTCTGGCATCGCAGGCAGCGAAAACAGCGAGCTCTGGGACGGCGCGCGCTGCACAGGCGCGAGCGGCGCGGCGGCGGGCGGGGCCACGGCGGCCTCCGCCTCGGGCGTCACGGCGGCCTCCGCCTCGGGCGTCGCGGCCGCCTCCGCCTTGGACGCCACCGCCGCCGCCCCCGCCTCCATGGGCGCCGCGGGCGCCGCGGCCGCCGCTGGAGGTGGTGCAACCTCGGCAGCCTTCTCCTCGGTCACGTCGATCTTCTTGTGCTCGGACTTCTTCGCCTTGGCCGCGGGCTTCGACGTGAACTTGCCCTTGCCGATCGCCGCCGCCGCAGCCGCGCTCTCGGTCTCGGCCGACTCCTCGTCATCTGGGTCATCTTGCCCTTCGCTCTCGCCGTTCTCGACGTCCTCGGCCTTGGGCTCCCTGGCGGGGTCCTCCTCCGACTCGTCGTCGTCGTCGTCGGCTGGCGCCTTCTTGGCCTTGGGCTTACCCTTGGCCTTCGGAGACGACTTGGCCTTGCCCTTGGCCTTGCCTTTGGCCTTGCCCTTGGCCCTAGCTCCAGGGGCGTGCTCGGCCAGCCACGCCATCTTCTTCAGCTCGACCCCGACCTTGTCGATCTTCTTCGCGCAGTACGCGGTGACCCACTCCTTGACTGCAGCCTTTGCCAAGTCCATCTTCTCCTCCGCGAAGCCCGTCAACTGCATGAGCTGGCCGCTGCCCTCCAGCACCTGGATCCAGGACTTGTCCTTCTTCTGGCTGACCGCGAGCCTGACCTTGCTGCCGTCTGGGCCGATCATCCTGGCGAACGCGAGGTTCGGCTTCGCGGCGGCGCCCTCGACCATCTCCTGCGGGGCGACGGCGGGGGCGCCCCAGGACATGCCGTCGGGCCACACCGCGACGAGATGGTCGCTGCCCTCGAGCGGCTGGGGCCGCGCGAACTCCGGCAGGCCGTTGGCGGCGTCGCTGGCCCGCCACGCTGCCTGGAAGGTTGTATGAAACCACAGAAACGGCGAGGTGGAGGAGAAGGGAGTGAGAGGGTGGCGAAGGAGGATGAGGAGAGGTGGGAGGAGGAGGAGGAGAGAGGAGGAGACGGTGGAGGAGAAGGAGAAGGAGGAGAGGAAGGAGGTTTGAGGACGACAACTTGAATGAATATCGGGGCATTGTTTTCTAAGATTGTTGCCTCCTCCTCCTCCTCCTCCTCCTGCTCATCCTCCTCCCCCTCCTGCTACTCCTCCTCCTCATCCTCCTCCTCCTCCTTCTCCTCCTCCTCCTCCTCCTCCTCCTCCTCCCCCCCGATCCCCTTCTCCTCCACCTGCTCCTCCCCCCCCCCTCCCCCCCCTCCTTCTCCTCCTCCTCCTCCTCCAGCTCATCCTCCTCATCATCCTCGTGTTTTTCCTCCTCCTCGACCTCCTCCTCCTCCTCCAACTCCTCCTCCGTCTCCTCCTCCCCCTCCTCCTCTCTGCCCCCATGCCACCTTCCGATCCTTTCTCCTTCTCCTTCTCCTCATCCACTGCCTTCGTTGCATCGTTCCAGCCGACGCGCCACTCGACCCCCTTGAACTGCTTCGCGAAGAAGTACTCTAAGCCGAGCTGGTCCGTCGTCGTCGCCGCTGGCCTCTTCATCGCCGCGGCCGGTGCTGCCGCGGGCCGCTTGCTCGCAGGTGCTGGAACCGTTGGTGGCGAGTCGTCGTCATCATCATCCACGAGGTCATCATCATCCTCGGCCCCATCCTTTCGGGAGGCTGCAATGGTTAGAAGGGTTTTTTTTTTTTTGGGGGGGGGGCTCGACGAGGAGGTTTAGAACGCGCGAATTCTGGGGGGGGGGTCGGGGATGATGATCGTTGGAAATGGAGAAGGTTTCGAAACCACGACGCCCGAGGAATGTCCTGCCATGGCCCGTCACCCTCGACGAGGAATGCCTTGGCCCATTTTCGCGTCCTCGGAGCCAGAAAAATACAAATTGTAACGCAGTGGAGGGGAGGTTCGGGCGACGACCGTCATCGTGCTCAGCATCGCCGATACATCATAGGATGGCATGCGCCGCGCCCGACCGCCCCCCCCCCCCCCAGCAGATGGTCATGTTTCGGACCTTGGGTCTTGAGAATCCCTTGGTTCACGTGCCGAATCATGTTCCTGAGAACCTTCGAGGCTTTGTCGACCCACTTCGGGGCGTCTTGGGCCAGATGCCAGGAGCTCTCCTGGCGACGCGCCACTGCAGCCGCTGCTTCCTGCGACACCGCCGCGAGAAAAACAAAATGCTTTTTTCTGCGGGCCGCAACCCTTCACCCCAAAGTTTTGTGGTACACCCCAGGCTCCTTGGCAAGGGTCTTCGTGAGCTTCGCCCCTCGAGAAAAGAGAATGGCCCTGGTTGCTTTGATGAGCACTTTGTTTTCCTCGAGCAGTGGCACATCCAGCTTCGCTTTGTGCGTCCACGCTTCTGAGTAGTTCAGGTCCGCAGCCTGTGAGGGGCGAATCCGGTTTGGCGAGGATATATCGTGGACGGGGGGGGGCTGGGTGAGAAGAATTGGGGTTGAACGTCGAGGAACGTATCATATCATCCCGAGCCTCCTTGATGTGGTAACTCCAGCAAGCAGCCAGTGCCAAGGCGGCGCCATTTTCTGCCATGTGTGTTTGCAAGGCGCCTTGCAGGATCCGAGCCACCAGATCCTCGAGCCTCGGAGGCTTTCGATGATGACAATTGCCATGCCGCTTGCGGTTGTTACGTTGGATGCGGAGGAGGCCCCGCAGGATGATGAGAAGCCGATGGCGGCGATCCGAAAATGAAAACTGTGAATGAGAGTGCAGATGAGGATGGTCACGACAGAGTACAGAAGATGATGTGATAGTATGGGGGCAGCGGGCGCATCTGGGATCCCCTCCCCGTCAAGTGGATGCACCCCCATGCAAAGCAAAACATAGAAGAGCGGTCCTGAACCTTCTCGAAGAGCTTGGCCGCATCCTCGCACGTCTTCTTGCGCGCGCTCTTCGGCGGCGTCTGGAAAGTCGAGCCTGACGGCCGCTCTTTTCACGCCTCCTCCTCCTCTTCCTTCTCCTCGTTATTCCCCTCCTGTTCCTCCTCCTCGACCGCATCGCCTCTCCTCCTTCAATCTCGCTTGCGCTATCCGCCCAATTGCCCCCCCCCCCCCCTGTGGGGACGTCGGATTTTAGGCACCATATGTGGCAGCAAGGCTAAGTCACACGCCAAACCACACGCGTGTGATTTGGCGTGTGAGGACGTGGGCGGTAGAATAAACCTACCTCTGTTCAAATGTTTCCCCGTCCCTTCCCCCTATTCCCCCTCCCTCCTCTCTCATCCTTGCCAGCCTTCTCCGTTCCTCTTCTGATCAATGCGTCGCCGTCATCGTGATATATTTCTCGCCATCATCATCATCATCACCATCATCATCATCATCAGCAGCATCATCATCGCCATCACCATCATCATCAGCAGCAGCATCATCATGAGCAGTATCATCGGCATCCCCACCATCATCGTCATCATCATCATCAGCATCATCAGCAGCATTATCATCTCGTCGTTCGCCCCAATTCCCTCAACAAAGGCAATGTCGGCGCGCCTGCATCACCAGCTGCCGCGTCCGCCGAGGTCACCGCGGCCTGCTTCGCGTAGATGGATCCGTTCGGGTCGTCCGAGCTCGTCGCTGGCGCACAGCTGCTGGAGCGCTGAGGCTGCGGAGAGTCACCACGACGCCGCGCCGCGTCGGCTTTGAGCTGCTCCTGCGAAGCCTCCAGCGCCTGCTGCAGGAACCTGTTCTCGGCCTCGACCCTGGCCGCATGCTCGCGATCCGCCTGCGCCTTCGACTCCTTGTACACCTGCAAGATCGCATCGTCGTCGGAGTCCATGGCGTCGCTCTTCGAGGGCTTCTTGCTGTGGCGCCTCTCGCGCTCCAGCAACTTGAAAGCGTCGTCGGCGGCCTGCCCGAACCCGCCCATCATGGCATCGTAGGCGCCCTTGTCGAAGGAGTCCTCGGCCTTCGCCACGGGCTCGATGCCGCCTGCCTGCCCAGAACATCTTGGCTCTGCACCTGCCGAGGCGCCATGCGCCCCTGACTCGGCGGCCTGCGAGGCGACGGGCGCCGATGCGCCAGACGCCCCTGAGTCGGCGGCCTGCGAGGCGACGGGCTCCGAGGCGCGAGACGCCCCTGACTCGGCGGCCTGCGAGGCGACGGGCTGCGAGGCGTCGACCTCCTCGATGTCGACCTCCGCGCTGCCGACCTGCGAAGCCCCGACTGCACGTGCGGCCGCTGCAGCGTCATACGGGACGGTCTCCGCCTGCTGCTGCTCTGGGCCTCCATCGTCCTCCGTCTCCGAGCCGATGGCGTCGGGCTCCTTCTGCGTGGCGCTCTCGACGAGCGTCTCCGCATCCTCGGGGCGAGCGCCGCGGCCTGCGGCCGCTTCCCAACTCTCTGGGCTCATGCCGCCGTCGTAGCTGCTGCCTACGCTCACCATGGGTCGGCCGCGAAAGCCCCAGCGGCGCGCCCTCGCCACTGGCGATCTGGCGCCA
Organism: Prorocentrum cordatum; assembly: GCA_963575745.1. Taxonomy (NCBI): domain Eukaryota; class Dinophyceae; order Prorocentrales; family Prorocentraceae; genus Prorocentrum; species Prorocentrum cordatum. The sequence goes on from CAUYUJ010005168.1 coordinate 37,087, forward strand.
GGGCACAGCCCGCTCGAGCCAGAGCGGTGCGGTGCGAAGGCAGAGCCGAGTCCCCCCGATCCCCCTCGAGCGCACCGGTTTCGAGCTAGCCTGAAGGCCATCCTAGCAAATCGTTCAGGCATACGTCGCTCGCGCTCGAGACTTCCTCATACGATTCGCTCGGGACTTCCGCGCAATACTCGGGACACCCAGAATATATGCAAGACCATTTCAACATCCAAAACAAACATGACCATATTTGCACAGTATGGTTTTTAAGATACACGCATGCAAATATGCCGTGCTGAGTGCGCCGACCCTATATGGTGTTTTACATAGTGGGCGCTCACTTACATATGTTACAACCTATAGTTTGTTGTACAACTAACGATATGTCTGCTATGTTATTGTTATGGTGATGCTGACTTGATGATGTATGTTGTGATGATTGAGCCAACCTTAGCGGATCAACTTTTCATGTTGCGGTTCAATATCTAAGTTGAACACATACCGTCGGATCCAAAACAATCTCGTGAACCTCACTGAAGAAACTTGAACAGCGGATCCACTTCCATTGATCCGCGACCCTCTGGGAGGGGGGTCTGGGCGGGTGCCGGACAGGGTGCCGCAGAAGTCGTTTTAAGCCAACAGTCACACACTTCGTGCTCTTCGACCTCCCAGAACTCCATTCCCGGGCCACATTCTAAATGCCCGGAGCCAGCTGTAAGCCACTTCGTGGTCTTCGACTTCCCAGAATCCATTCCCGGGCCACATTTTGAATGCCCGGAGCCAACTGTAGGCCACTTCGTGGTCTTCGAGTCCCAGAACTCCATTCCCGGGCCACATTTTGAATGCCCGGAGCCAATGTAGGTCACACTTCGTGCTCTTCGAGTTCCCAGAACTCCATTCCCGGGCCAGATTTTGGATGCCCGGAGCCAACTGTAGGCCACTTCGTGGTCTTCGAGTTCCCAGAACTCATTCCCGGGCCAGATTTTGCATGCCCGGAGCCAAATGTGGCCACTTCGTGGTCCTTCGATTTCCCAAAACTTCATTCCCCGGCAATGATTTTGAATGCCCGGAGCCAACTGTAGGCCACTTCGTGTTCTTCGAGTTCCCAGAACTCAATTCCCGGGCCACATTTTGAATGCTAAGGCAGGCTGAGGCTGAGGCTGAGGCAGGCTGATGCTGAGGCAGGCTGAGGCTGAGGCTGAGGCTGATGCAGGCTGAGGCTGAGGCAGGCTGAGGCTGAGGCCGAGGCTGAAGGCAGACTGAGGCTGAGGCTGAAGCAGGCTGAGGCTGAGGCTGAGGCAGGCTGAGGCTGAGGCAGGCTGAGGCTGAGGCTGAGGCAGGCTGAGGCTGAGGCTGTGTCTGTGACTGCCGTTGCCACTGCGACTGTCATCGCGAATGCGACTACGACTGCGAGAACAGCAGAATTCTACAACTGGATTCTCATTTGAATATTAAGGGGAATGCTTCCAGATATGCTCCTACACATCGTTGTTAGGTTGCTTTGCCGGGATATTTTTTTGTTAAAGAGGACAGCAGATATCGGGACAGAATTGTGTCAGGGGACCAGGGCCACACCGGGCAGCCAGGGAGGGTGTGGTTCGTTAAAGAAGACACCAGATCGGGACAGAATTGTGTCAGTGGACCGGGGCCACACCGGGCAGGGGGGGAAAGGTTTGTTACCTAACAGCGAAGACTGATAAGTTTCTAGTGGGGTCAAAAGAGAGCAGCATGACTCCTCAGGGGGGTCGGGGCGAGACCCGGGGCGGCTGCCGCCGAAGCCCAAATCGCTCCGGACATCCTCGCAAAATCGCTCTTGGCGCTCCCAAAACTCCATTCCCGGGCAACATTTTGGATGCCCGGAGCCAACTGTAGGCCACTTCGTGGTTTTCGAATTCCCAGAACTCCATTCCCGGGCCAAATTGTGGATGCCCGGAGCCAACTGTAGGCCACTTCGTGGTCTTCGAGTTCCCAGAACTTCATTCCCGGGCATGATTTTGAATGCCCGGAGCCAACTGTAGGCCACTTCGTGGTCTTCGAGTTCCCAGAACTCCATTCCCGGGCCACATTTTGAATGCTGAGGCAGGCTGATGCTGAGGCTGAGGCTGATGCTGAGGCCGAGGCAGGCTGAGGATGAGGCAGGCTGAAGCTGAGGCCGAAGCTGAAGGCAGACTGAGGCTGAGGCTGAAGCAGGCTGAGGCTGAGGCTGAGGCAGGCTGAGGCTGAGGTAATAATTATCCCGGCAAAGCAACCTAACAGCGATGTGTAGGAGCATATCTGGAAGCATTCCCCTTCAGATTCAGATGAGAATCCAGTTTAAGAATTCTGCTGTTCTCGCAGTCGTAGTCGCATTCGCGATGACAGTCGCAGCAGCAACGGCAGTCGCAGTCACAGCCTCAGCCTCAGCCTGCCTCAGCCTCAGCCTCAGCCTGCCTCAGCCTCAGCCTCAGCCTGCCTCAGCCTCAGCCTCAGTCTGGCTTCAGCCTCAGCCTCAGCCTCAGCCTGCCTCAGCCTCAGCCTGCATCAGCCTCGGCCTCAGCCTCAGCCTGCCTCAGCCTCAGCCTGCATCAGCCTCAGCCTCAGCCTGCCTCAGCCTCAGCCTCAGTCTGCTTCAGCCTCAGCATCAGTCTGCCTTCAGCCTCGGCCTCAGCCTCAGCCTGCCTCAGCCTCAGCCTGCCTCGGCCGCAGCATCAGCCTGCCTCAGCAATCAAAATGTGACCCAGGATTTGAATTCTGGAAACTAGAGGAACACGAGGTGGCCTACAGTTGGCTCCGGGCACTCAAAATCATGCCCACGAATGAAGTTCTGGGAACTTGAAGACCACGAAGTGGCCTACAGTTGGCTCCGGGCATTGAAAATGTTGCCCGGGAATAGAGTTCTGGGAACTCGAAGACCACGAAGTGGCCTACAGGCTCCGGGCATCCAAAATGTACGCCGGGAGTCCAGTTCTGGGAACTCGAAGACCACGAAGTGGCCTTACAGTTGGCTCCGGGCATCCAAAATGTACGCCGGGAGTTGAATTCTGGGAAGTCGAAGACCACGAAGTGGCCTACAGTTGGCTCCGGGTATCCAAAATGTACGCCGGGAATGGAGTTCTAGCAGCGCCAAGAGCGATTTTGCGAGGATGTCCAAGCGATTTGGGCTTCGACGGCAGCCGCGCCGGGTCCCGCCCCGGGTCCCGCCCCGACCCCCCTGAGGAGTCATGATGCTCTCTTTTGACCCCACTAGAAACCTATCAGTCTTCGCTGTTGGGTAAAAAAGGACACCAGATCGGAACAGAATTGTGTCAGGGGACCAGGGCCACACCGGGCAGGGAGGGGCGCTGTTACCAAACAGCGAAAACTGATAGGTAGTGGGCTAAAAAGAGATCATCACGACTCCTCAGGGGGATCGGGGCGGGACCCGGGGCGGCTGCCGCCGAAGCCCAAATCGCCTCGGACATCCTCGCAAAATCGCTCTTGGCGCTGCTAGAACTCCATTCCTGGCGTACATTTTGGATACCTGGAGCCAACTGTAAGCCACTTCGTGCTCTTCGACTTCCCAGAACTCCATTCCCGGCGTACATGTTGGATGCCCGGAGCCAACTGTAAGCCACTTCGTGGTCTTCGAGTTCCCAGAACTCCATTCCCGGGCCACATTTTGAATGCCCGGAGCCAACTGTAGGCCACTTCGTGCTCTTCGACTTCCCAGAACTCCATTCCCGGGCCACATTTTGGATGCCCGGAGCCAACTGTAGGCCACTTCGTGCTCTTCAAGTTCCCAGAACTCCATTCCTGGGCATGATTTGAATGCCCGGAGCCAACTGTAGGCCACTTCGTGTTCTTCTAGTTCCCAGAACTCCATTCCTGGGCCACATTTTGAATGCTGAGGCAGGCTGATGCTGCGGCCGAGGCAGGCTGAGGCTGAGGCAGGCTGAGGCTGAGGCCGAGGCTGAAGGCAGACTGAGGCTGAGGCTGAAGCAGACTGAGGCTGAGGCTGAGGCAGGCTGAGGCTGAGGCAGGCTGATGCTGAGGCAGGCTGAGGCTGAGGCTGAGGCTGATGCAGGCTGAGGCTGAGGCAGGCTGAGGCTGAGGCCGAGGCTGAAGGCAGACTGAGGCTGAGGCTGAAGCAGGCTGAGGCTGAGGCTGAGGCAGGCTGAGGCTGAGGCTGAGGCAGGCTGATGCTGAGGCAGGCTGAGGCTGAGGCTGAGGCTGATGCAGGCTGAGGCTGAGGCAGGCTGAGGCTGAGGCCGAGGCTGAAGGCAGACTGAGGCTGAGGCTGAAGCAGGCTGAGGCTGAGGCAGAGGCAGGCTGAGGCTGAGGCAGGCTGATGCTGAGGCAGGCTGAGGCTGAGGCTGAGGCTGATGCAGGCTGAGGCTGAGGCAGGCTGAGGCTGAGGCCGAGGCTGAAGGCAGACTGAGGCTGAGGCTGAAGCAGGCTGAGGCTGAGGCTGAGGCAGGCTGAGGCTGAGGCAGGCTGAGGCTGAGGCTGAGGCAGGCTGAGGCTGAGGCAGGCTGAGGCTGAGGCTGAGGCAGGCTGAGGCTGAGGCTGTGACTGCGACTGCCGTTGCCACTGCGACTGTCATCGCCAATGCGACTGCGAGAACAGCAGAATTCTACAACTGGATTCTCATCTGAATCTTCAGGGGAATGCTTCCAGATATGCTCCTACACATCGCTGCTAGGTTGCTATGCCGGGATGATTTGTTAAAGAGAACTGCAAATCGGGACAGAATTGTGTCAGGGAGCCGTGGCCACACCGACCAGGGAGGGTGTTGTTTGTTAAAGAGGACACCAGATCGGGACAGAATTGTGTCAGGGAGCTGGGGCCAGACCAGGCAGGGGAGGTGTTGTTTGTTAAAGAGGACACCAGATCGGGACAGAATTGTGCCAGGGGACCGGGGCCACACCGGGCAGGGGCGGTGTTGTTTCTTAAAAAGGACACCGGATCGGGACAGAATTGTCAGGGGACCTGGGCCAGGTTTGGGCAGGGGCGGGGCTGGTGTATGTTGAAGAAGACACCAGATCGGGACATAATTGTGTCAGGGGACCGGGGCCACACAGGGCAGGGGAGGGTGTTGTTTGTTAAAGAGGACACCAGATAGGGACAGAATTGTGTCAGGGGACCGGGGCCACACCGGGCAGGAGGGGTGTCGTTTGTTAAAGGGGACAGCAGATCGGGACAGAATCGTGTCAGGGGACCAGGGCCACACCGAGCAAGGGGGGTTGTTGTTTGTTAGAGAGGACAGCAGATCGGGACAGAATTGTGTCAGGGGACCGGGGCCACACCGGGCATGGGCGGGTTGTTGCTTATAAAAGTGGACACCAGATCGGGACAGAATTGTGTAAGGGAACCGGGGCCACACTGGGCAGGGGCGGGGTTGTTGTTTGTTAAAGAAGAAAGCAGATCGAGACATAATCGTGTCAGGGGACCGGGCCCACTCTGGGCAGGGGCGGTGTTGTTTGTTAAAAGAGGACTGCAGATCGGGACAGAATTGTATCAGGGGACCGGGGCCACACCGCGCAGGGGAGGTGCTTTTTGTTAAAGAGGACACCAGATCGGGACAGAATTGTGTCAGGGGATCGGGACAGAGTTGTGTCAGGGGACCAGGGATATATAGTGTAATACGCCGGCGCTACACAGCAGGATCCCCATCCAGGATACTTCCAGGTGACGGGGTCCAAACCAGGCTGGATTTCTTTAACCACACCCGCTAAGAATCTCGATTTCCCTTTGTCCTCCCCCGATCCCCCTGAGTATCGTTTCCCCTCCTCGTCGTCCATTGCGTCGTACTCTTTCTCATCCCCATCACGCCTCCATGCTCTGCCTCCCCCGTCCTGTTTCTATCTGATGGGCGTCCCTCATTGGGTGGAGCATGCACGAGCCACAGTTAAGCCATCACAAGACTCCAGAATGCAACAACAAGCCCCCCAGATGAATACGGTTCCACGATTCGGGCTTAGGTCCCCCTTGAACGCAATATTGGAACTATCTTGAATCACCTATGGTACAGTGCATTCACGAGCGAATGAATCCCCAGCTGAGCCCGAGACGCGAATATCAGCTGTGCGGCGGTGGTGCCCGCGCCGTCTCCCCCATGTTGCCCCACGCCGGCGCAATATGTCTCCCAAGCGTGCGACAGAGCGAGAACAATCCGGTCCAGCGCCTCAGTGCACGCAGGGTGTTGTTTGTTAAAGAGGACTGCAGATCGGGACAGAATTGTGTCAGGGGACCGGGGCCACACCGGGGAGGGGGGGTGTTGTTTGTTAAAGAAGACACCAGGGGACAGAATTGTGTCAGGGAACCGGGGCCAGACCGGGCAGGGGAGGTGTTGTTTGTTAAAGAAGACACCAAATCGGGACTGAATTGTGTCAGGGGACCGGGGCCACACCGGGCAGGAGAGGTGTGATGTCTGATATACAAGAAGAGGACAGCAGATCGGGACAGAATTGTGTCAGGGGACCGGGGCCACACCTGGGAGGGGGGTGTTGTTTGTGAAAGAGGACACCAGATCGGGACAGAATGTGTCAGGGAACCCGGGCCACACCGGGCAGGGGGGGTGTTGTTTGTTAGAAAGGACACCAGATCGGGACAGAATTGTGTCAGGGAACAGGGGCCACACCGGGCAGGGGAGGTGTTGTTTGTTCAAGAGGACAGCAAATCGGGACGGAATTGTGTCAGGGGACCGGGGCCACACCGGGCAGGGGGGGTATTGTTTGTTAAAGACGACGGCAGATCGGGACAGAATTGTGTCAGGAAGCCGGGGCCACGTTTGGGCACGGAGGGGTGTTGTTTGTTCAAGAGGACAGCAGATCGGGACAGAATTGTGTCAGGGGACTGGGGCCACACCAGGCAGGGAGGGTGTTGTTTGTTAAAAAGGACTGCAAATCGGAACAGAGTTGTGTCAGGGAAACGTGGCCACACCGACAAGGGAGGGTGTTGTTTGTTAAAGAGGACACCAGATCGGGACAGAATTGTGTCAGGGAGCCGGGGCCAGACCGGGCAGGGGAGGTGTTGTTTGTTAACGAAGACACCAGATCGGGACTGAATTGTATCAGGGGACGGGGGCCACACCGGGCAGGGGCGGTCTTGCTTCTTATAAAGGACACCAGATCGGGACATGATTGTGTCAGGGGACCTGGGCCACGTTTGGGCACGGGCGGGGTTGGTGTCTGTTAAAGAGGACTGCAGATCGGGACAGAATTGTGTCAGGGGACCGGGGCCACACCGGGCAGGGGGGGTGTTGTTTGTTAAAGGGGACTGCAGATCGGGACAGAATTGTGTCAGGGGACGGGGGCCACACCGGGCAGGGGGGGTGTCGTTTGTTAAAGGGGACAGCAGATCGGGACAGAATCGTGTCAGGGGACCCGGGCCACACCGAGCAAGGGGGGTGTTTTATGTTAAAGAGGACAGCAGATCGGGACAGAATTGTGTCAGGGGACTGGGGCCACACCGGGGAGGGGTGGTGTTGTTTGTTACAGAAGACACCAGATCGGGACAGAATTGTGTCAGGGAACCGGGGCCACGTTTGGGCACGGAGGGGTGTTGTTTGTTAAAGAGGACAGCAGATCGGGACAGAATTGTGTCAGGGGACCGTGGCCACACCGACCAGGGAGGGAGTTGTTTGTTAAAAAGGACACCAGATCGGGACAGAATTGTGTCAGGGGACCGGGGCCACACCGGGCAGGGGAGGTCCTCGGGAGGTGTTGTTTGTTAAAAAGGACTGCAAATCGGAACAGAGTTGTGTCAGGGAACCCGGGGCCAGACCAGGCAGGGGAGGTGTTGATTGTTAAAGAAGACAGCAGATCGGGACAGAATTGTGTCAGGGGACCGGGGCCACACCGGGCAGGGGGGTGTTGTTTGTTAAAGAGGACACCAAATCGGGACAGAATTGTGTCAGGGAAACCGGGCCACACCGGGCAGGGGGGGTGTTGTTTGTTAAAGAGGATAGCAGATCGGGACAGAATTGTGTCAGGGGACCGGGGCCACATCCGGCAGGGGGGTGTTGTTTGTTAAAAAGGAAACCAGATCGGGACAAAATTGTGTCAGGGGATTTGGGCCACGTTTGGGCAACGAGGGGTGTTGTTTGTTAAAGAGGATAGCAAATAGGGACAGAATTGTGTCAGGGAGCCGGGGCCACACCGACCAGGGAGGGTGTTGTTTGTTAAAAAAGACACCAGATCGGGACAGAATTGTGTCAGGAAACCGGGGCCACACTGGGCAGGGGAGGTGTTGTTTGTTAAACAGGACACCAGGTCGGGACAGAATTGCGTCAGGGGACTGGGGCCACACCGGGCAGGGGAGGTGTTGTTTGTTAAAGAGGACAACAGATCGGGACAGAATTGTGTCAGGGGACCGGGGCCACACCGAGCAGGGGGGGTGTTGTGTGTTAAAAAAGATACCAGATCGGGACAGAATTGTGCCAGGGGACCGGGGCCACACCGACCAGGGAGGGGTGTTGTTTGTTAAAGAGGACAGCAAATCGAGACAGAATTGTGTCAGGGAACCGTGGCCACACCGACCAGGGAGGGTGTTGTTTGTTAAAGAGGATAGCAGATCGGGACAGAATTGTGTCGGGGAGCCGGGGCCAGACCAGGCATGGGAGGTGTTGTTTGTTAAAGAGGACACCAGATCGGGATAGAATTGTCAGGGGACCGGGGCCGAACCGGACAGGGGCGGGGTGTTGTCTGTTAAAGAGGACTGCGGATCGGAACAGAATTGTGTCAGGGAACCGGGGCCGCCCCGGGCACGGGGGGGTCGCTATTTGATTAAGAGGACAGCAAATCAGGACAGAATTGTGTCAGGGGACCGGGGCCACACCGGGCAAGGGGGGTGTTGTTTGTTAAAGAAGATACCAGATCGGGACAGAATTGTGTCAGGGGACCGGGGCCACACTGGGCAAGGGGGGGGGTGTTTGTTAAAAAGGACTGCAGATCGGGACAGGAATGTGCCAGGGGACCAGGGCCACACCGGGCAGGGGAGGTGTTGTTTGTTAAAGAGGATAGCAGATCGGGACAGAATTGTGTCAGGGGACCAGGGCCACACCGGGGAGGGGCGGGGGGTGTCTTATTAAAGGGGACAGCAGATCCGGACATAATTGTGTCAGGGGACCGGGGCCACACCGGGCAGGGGGGGGATAGTAGATCGGGGCAGAATTGCGTCAAAGAGCCAGGGCCACACCAGGCAGGGGCGGGCTAATGTTTGTTAAAGAGGACAGCAGATCGGGACATGATTGTGTCAGGGGACCGGGGCCACACCGGGCAGGGGCGGGGGTTGTTGTTTGATTACGAGGACAGCAAATCGGGACATAATTGTGTCAGGGGACCGGGGCCACACCGGGCAGGGGGGGTGTTGTTTGTTAAAGGGGACTGCAAATCGGGACAGATTTGTGTCAGGGGACCGGGGCCACACCGGGCAGGGGGGGTGTTGTTTGTTAAAGGGGTGGATTGTGTTGTTTGTTAAAGAGGACTGCAGATCGGGACAGATTTGTGTCAGGGGACCGGGGCCACACCGGGCAGGGGGGGTGTTGTTTGTTAAAGGGGACTGCTGATCGGGACAGAATTGTGTCAGGGGACCGGGGCCACACCGGGGAGGGGCGGTGTTGTTTGTTCAGGAGGACACCAAATCGGGACAGAATTGTGTCAGGGAACCGGGGCCGCACCGGGCACGGGGGGTGTTGTTTGTTAAAGAGGATAGCAGATCGGGACAGAATTGTGTCAGGGGGCCGGGGCCACACCAGGCAGGGGAGGTGTGTTGTCTGATATACAAAGACGACAGCAGATCGGGACAGAATTGTGTCAGGGGACCGGGGCCACACCGGGCAGGGGGGTGTTGTTTGTTAAAGAGGACACCAGATCGGGACAGAATTGTGTCAGGGAAACCGGGCCACACCGGGGAGGGGGGGTGTTGTTTGTTAAAAAGGAAAGCAGATCGGGACAGAATTGTGTCAGGGAACCGGGGCCACGTTTGGGCACGGAAGGGTGTTGTTTGTTAAAGAGGACAGCAGATCGGGACAGAATTGTGTCAGGGAGCCGTGGCCACACCGACCAGGGAGGGTGTTGTTTGTTAAAAGGACACCAGATCGGGACAGAATTGTGTCAGGGGACCGGGGCCACACCGGGCAGGGGAGGTGTTGTTTGTTAAAGAGGACACCGGATCGGGACAGAATTGTGTCAGGGGACACGGGGCCAGACCAGGCATGGGAGGTGTTGTTTGTTAAAGGGGACACCAGATCGGGACAGAATTGTGTCAGGGGACCGGGGCCAGACAGGGCAGGGGGGGGGGCGTTGTTTTTTTAAGAGGAGAGCAGATCGGGACAGAATTGTGTCAGGAGACTGGGGCCACACCGGGCAAGGGGGGTGTTGTTTGTTAAAGAGGACAGCAGATCGGGACAGAATTGTGTCAGGGGACCGGGGCCACACCCGGCAGGGGGGGTGTTGTTTGTTTAAGAGGGCACCAGATCGGGACAAAATTGTGTCAGGGGACACGGGCCACGTTTGGGCAGGGAGGGGTGTTGTTTGTTAAAAAGGATAGCAGATCGGGACAGAATTGTGTCAGGGAACCGGGGCCACACCGACCACGGAGGGTGTTGTTTGTTAGAAAGGACACCAGATTGGGGCAGAATTGTGTCAGGGAACAGGGGCCAGACCAGGCAGGGGAGGTGTTGTTTGTTAAAGAGGACAGCAGATCGGGACCGAATTGTGTCAGGGGACTGGGGCCACACGGGGCAGCGGGGAGGCGTTGTTTGATTATGAGAGGACAGCAAATCGGGACAGAATTGTGTCAGGGGACTGGGGCCACACCGGGCAGGGGGGGTGTCGTTTGTTAAAGAGGACAGCAGATCGGGACATAATCGTGTCAGGGGGCCGGGGCCACACCGGGCAGGGGGGGTGTTGTTTGCTAAAAGAGGACAGCAGATCGGGACAGAATTGTGTCAGGGGACCGGGGCCACACCAGGCAGGGGCGTGTTGTTGTTTGGACTGCAGATCGGGACAGAATTGTGTCAGGGGACAGGGGCCACACCGGGCAGGGGCGGGGTTGTTGTTCCATTAGGAGGATAACAGATCGGGAAGGGATCGTGTCAGGGGACCGGGGCCGCACCGGGCAGGGGAGTGTTGTTTGTTAAAGAGGACTGCAAATCGGAACAAAATTGTGTCAGGGAACCGGGGCCACACCGGGCAGGGGGGGGTTGTTGTTTGATTAAGAGGACACCAGATCGGGACAGAATTGTGTCAGGGGACTGGGGCCAGACCGGGCACGGGAAGGGTGTTGTTTGTTAAAGAGGACTGCAGATCGGGACAGAATTGTGCCAGGGAGCCGGGGCCACACCAGGCAGGGGGGGTGTTGTTTGTTAAAGAGGACTGCAGATCGGGACAGAATTGTGTCAGGGGACCGGGGCCACACCAGGCAGGGGCGGGGTGTTGTATGCCAAAAAGGGACACCAGATCAGCACAGAATTGTGTCAGGGGACCGGGGACACATCGGACAGGGGCGGGGTGTTGTTTGTTAAAGAGGACAGCAGATCGGGACAGAATTGTGTCAGGGGACCGGGGCCACGCCGGGCAGGGGCGGGGTGTTGTTTGTTAAAGAGGATAGCAGATCGAGACTGAATTGTGTCAGGGAGCCGGGGCCGCACCGACCAGGGGGGGTGTTGTTTGCTGAAGGAACAGCAGATCGGGACAGAATTGTGACAGGGGACCGGGGCGACACCAGGCAGGGGAGGTGTTGTTTGTTAAAGCGGACAGCAGATCGGGACAGAATTCTGTCAGGGGACCGGGGCCACACCGGGCAGGGGCGGGGTGTTGTTTGTGAAAGAGGACAGCAGATCGGGACATAATTGTGTCAGGCGACCGGGGCCACACCGGGCAGGGGAGGTGTTGATTGGTAAGGAGGACACCCGATCTGGGAAGAGTTGCGTCAGGGGACCGGGGCCACACCGGGCACGGGGGGTGTTGTTTGTTAAAGAGGATCGCAGATCGGGACAGAATTGTGTCAGGGGACCGGGGCCGCACCGAGCAGGGGCGGGGTGTTGTTTGATTATAACAGGACGCCAGATCGGGACAGAATTGTGTCAGGGGACTGGGGCCAGACCGGGCAGGGGGGGTGTTGTTTGGTAAAAAGGATAGCAGATCGGGACAGATTGTGTCAGGGAGACGGGGCCACACCGGGCAGGGGCGGGTTGTTGTTTATAAAAGAGGACAGCAGATCGGGACATAATTGTGTCAGGGGACCGGGGCCACACCGGGCAGGGGCGGTGTTGTTTGTTAAAGAGGACACCAGATCGGGACAGAATTGTGTCAGGAGACCGGGGCCACACCGAGCAGGGGCGGGGTGTTGTTTGATTATAAAAGGAAACCAGATCGGCACAGAATTGTGTCAGGGGACCGGGGCCGCACCGGGCAGCGGAGAGGTGTTGTTTGTTAAAGAGGACTGCAAATCGGGAAAGAATTGTGTCAGGGGACCGGGGCCACAGCGGGCAGGGGGGGTGTCGTTTGTTCAAGGGGACAGCAAATCGGGACAGAATCGTGTCAGGGGACCGGAGCCACACCGGGCAAGGGGGGTGTTGTTTGCTAAAAGAGGAGAGCAGATCGGGACAGAATTGTGTCAGGGGACCGGGGCCACACCGGGCAGGGGAGGTGCTGTTGTGTGATTAAGAAGATACCAGATCGGGACCGAATTGTGACAGGGGGCCGGGGCCACACCGGGCAGGGCGGGGTGTTGTTTGTGAATGAGGACAGAATCGGGACAGAATTGTGTCAGGGGACCGGGGCCACACCTGGCAGGGGCGGGTTGTTGTTTGTTAAAGAGGATAGCAGATCGGGACATAATCGTGTCAGGGGACCGGGGCCACACCGGGCAGCGGAGAGGTGTTGTCATGTTAAAGAGGACACCAGATCGGGACAGAATTGTGTCAAGGGACCGGGGCCACACCGTGCAGGGGCGGGGTGTTGTTTGTTAAAGAGGACAGCAGATCGGGACAGAATTGTGTCATGGAACCGGCGCCACACCGATCACGGGAGGTGTTGTTTGTTAAAGAGGACACCAGATCGGGACAGAATTGTGTCAGGGAGCCGGGGCCAGACCCGGCAGCGGAGAGGTGTTGTTTGTTAAAGAGGACACCAGATCGGGACAGAATTGTGTCAGGGGACCGGGGCCACACCGGGCAGGGGCGGGTTGTTGTTTGATTAAAAGGACATCAGATCGGGACAGAATTGTATCAGGGGACCGGGGCCACACCGGGCAGTGGAGAGGTGTTGTTCGTTAACGAGGACACCAGATCGGGACAAAATTGTGTCAGGGGACCAGGGCCACACCGGGCAGGGGCGGGGTGTTGTTTGTTAAAGGAGACAGCAGACATGATTGTGTCAGGGGACCGGGGCCACACCGGGCAGGGGCGGGGTGTTGAGGACAGCAGATCGGGACAGAATTGTGTCAGCGAGCCGTAGAGCGCGAAGCGCTTTGCATCATCTGCCAAGCCGTAGATGCGGACGAACCTGGCGTCCTCAACCCACCCAGGCATGGCAATGGCGACGCGAGTGCCCTCGGAGTTGAGGGACATACTCCCAGCGACGTTGGAGAAGCTTTCCGCCTGCTGCCACGCATTACCTGCCGAGTCGTAGATGCGGACGTACGTACTTGGTTGTGCTTGCGGCTTGGCACTGACGGCGAGGCGGGTGCCATCTGCGCTCAAGGAAACAGCAGAGCCAAATTGATTTTGAGAAACGTCCCCGGCGACATCAGATCCCGCCTGTACCCACGCATCTCCTTCCCAATCAAAGACGCGGACGCGGCCGCGGAAACCGTCGTAGTAATGTCCAGAGACGGCGACGCGACTGCCGTTTGCGCTGAGGGACACTGACCAGCCCGCCCTCTCGTTATCAGTTGCTCCGGGGATGTCGGACCCCACCTTCTGCCACGCACCCCCAACCCAGTCGTAGACACGGACGCAGCCAAAGTTGAAGCCTACATCGTCGCTAAAAGGTGCCCCAGCTGCAACGCGGCTGCCGTCACTGCTGAGGGTCACCGAGAAACCAGAGAATTCTCCTTCAGCTTCCCCGTCGATGTCAGCTCCCATCTGCTGCCACGTGCCTGACGCCCACTCAAACACGCGTATATGACCTGCTCTGTTGCCTTTCGAAGTGTCACCAATGGCAACGCGACCGCCGTCGGCGCTAAGAGAGATCGACTTATAGCCATCGACGCCATCAGCTAAAAAGTGGATATCCGATCCAACCTGCTGCCACGCCCCCCCCCCCCGCCAATTCATAGACGCGGGCTTGGCCGTTGTGGGTGGTGTAGCCCGACATAATGGCGAGGCGACTGCCGTCGGCACTGAGGGACACTTGATTACCAAACTTTTCACCAATAGCGTTCCCATTGAGGTCGGGTCCCACTTGCACCCACGCCCCCCCTGCCCAGTCATAGACGCGGACGTGGCCAACGCCTTCGGCTGCTTCAGGTGCACCGATGGCGACGCGACTGCCGTCGGCGCTCATGGAAACTGCGGCAGGGCCGACCGCAACATCTCCGTCCAAGTCGGATCCAATTTGCTGCCATGTTGCGGATAGGATGTCGCGGGCGCGGACGGATCCAATCTGCTGCCAGGATGGCTTGGCCACGTCGCGGGCGCGGGAGAAGGCACCGTGGAGATCGCTCGGGACAACGTGTCGAGCAAGCCCTTGCGAAAAAAGAATTGCGATCCACGCAATAGGGGACACCGCGTTGCCCAACATCTGCAACTACTGGGCGACTACAGACGGCCTGCAGAGCTTCAGCGGATTGCTCGCGGAGGGCGGGGTACAGTAAACTGACTTGCTGCAGCTGAGCTAGAGCAAGAGCAATGAGCATCGACAGCGACACGGATTGTGACACGCCTCGGCGGCGCGCGGTGTGGAGTCGTGACAAGTTCTCCACACCCTGGCCAAAGCACGAAAAACAGAGCCATATTGAGCCTCTCGGGCCGTCTTGGGGCCCTTTTGGGGTCGTCTCGGAGCCCTCTTGGTAGCCTGTGGGGCAGTCTTGGGCGCCTCTTGGGCCGTCCTGGACGCAGTGGAAGCCCCAAAGGCGAACACACTAAACCTATCGGTTTCCCCATAAGAAATCTTAGATGTTTGCTTATGGGGGCTCTATTGGAGTGCTCCTTTGGGGCGTGTTCGGGGACTCTTTTTGTGTTTTTTCAAGCCTCAAGGGGGGCCTCTTGGGGTTTCTGGGTTCTTTTTGGAGCCTCTTGGGGTCTCTTGGGGGCCTCTTGGGCCACATGGATCGCATTTTCTGTTCCTCGCCCCTGTCTGGGGCGCCGGCTTGAGGCGTCGTTGAGCGATTTAGGCGTTTCGTGGGCCGTCGTGGCCCGTCTTGGAGCCCTCTTGGGGGCATCCTCGACCGTTTTGGGTGCCTCTTGGGCCGTCTTGGACGCAGTGGAAGCCCAAAAGGCAAACACGCCAAAAATAGCAGTTCTCCCATAGGATTTTTGCTGATTTGGGGCTCTATTGGAGTGCCTCTTGGGGTGTGTTCGGGGGCTCTTTTTGTGTTTTTTCAAGCCTCAAGGGGGGCCTCTTGGGGCTTCTGGGTTCTTCTTGCAGCCTCTTGGGGTATCCTGGGGGCTCTTGGGCCGAAAGGTGCGAATTTCCGGTTCCTCGTCCCCGTCTTGGGGGCCGCGTTGGGGCGTTCTTGGGAGGTTTGGGCGCCTCGTGGGCCGTCTTGGCCCTCTCGTGGGCCGTATTGGGGCCGTCTTGGGGCCCTCTTGGGGGCATTTTCGACCGGCTTGGGTGCCTCTTGGGCCGTCTTGGACGCAGTGGACGCCCAAAAGGCAGACACGCCAAAAATGTCAGTTCCCCTTATAGGAAATCTACGATTTTTGCTTATTGGGCCTATCTCGGGGTGCCTCTTGGGGCGTCTTCGAGACCTTCGGAGGCATTTTTGGCGTCATGGGAATCGTCTTGAAAGGCGGCTGCCGCCTCTGGGGGCCCTGTTGGCCCCGGGTCGCCGAAACCCTGTAATTACTCCGACGGTAGGACCCCGCACGAGAATCTGTTTAGCTTACCCTTTGCCCTTTCCTCCTCCCCCTGGCGGACACCCTCTCCTCTCGCCCACTGCACTGCCCTCTATTCCTCCTTTTATTTATCTTCCTCCTCCTCCTCCTCCTCCTCCTCCTCCTCCTCCTCCTCCTCCTCCTCCTCTTCCTCCTCCTCCTCCTCCTCCTCCTCCTCCTCCTCCTCCTCCTCCTCCTCCTCCTCCTCCTTTTCCTCCCTCCTCTCTCCTCCTCCTCCTCCTCCTCCTCCTCCTCCTCCTCCTCCTCCTCCTCCTCCTCCTCCTCCTCCTCCTCCTCCATCCCTCCTCCTCCGCCTCCTCCTCCTCCTTTTCCTCCTCCTCCTCCTCCTCCTCCTCCTCCTCCTCCTCCTCCTCCTCCTCCTCCTCCTCCTCCTCCTCCTCCTCCTCCTCCTCCTCTCCTCCTCCTCCTCTCTCCTCCGCGCCACCTCTTCCTCGTCGTCGCCCTCCCCCATGGCCCTTCCCTCCCCATCCTCCTGCCTCTTCTCCATGTCCACCTCCCGTTCCCCGTGGACGTGGCAAGCAACTCGATTTTCCCCGGCGCCGTCGCCGCGTCGGCCAGCACGCGCGCGTGCGCCGACGGCTGGATCGCGAAGCCGTCGGGGCAACCCTTCGGGCCAGGCCGTTGGGACAACCTCGCAGGCCGCAGGGGCGCGGGAGCCAGCCGTTGGGACAACCCCGCGGGCCTCCAGGTGCGCGCCGCGGCGCTCAGGCGGGTGGCAGCACGAAACCCAACTCTGCCGCGAGCTGCTCCGCCTCAGCCCTGGAGCCCACCGCTCTCCTGTCAAACTCCTGCTTAGTCGCCACGGCTGGGGTGACCAGGATGAGGACGACGAGGATGAGGACGACGAGGATGAGGACGACGAGGATGAGGACGACGACGCGGATGAGGACGATGAGGATGATGAAGATGAGGACGATGATGACGGCAGCGGTGACGGCGACGGCAGCGGCGACGGCGACGAGGACGACGACGTCGTCGCCGTCCTCGTCGTCGTCGTCCTCGTCGTCGTCGTCGTCGTCGTCCTCGTCGTCGTCGTCGGTCCTCGTCGTCGTGAAAGATAGAGCGAAGACGATGACGACGGCGGCGGCGACGGCGACGGCGACGACGACGCCGACGACCAGATTCTGCCGCAGACGCGCCGCTTTTCCGGGCCCCGGGGCCGTGCCCCCGTGCCTTTTTCGGGTCCCGGGGGTGACAGAAACCGATTGAAACTAGAACGGGTCCCAAAAAATTAGCCTGGCGAAGGACCTAACCATATGCAATTGTGAATACCGCGATTGTGGATCTCATCTTCGCTCGCGCTCCCTATGGGGCCACGAACCGTGTGAAGGGGGCGTGCCGAAATGCGTGGCGGGGTCCCCAGTACGAACAAAGACGATCGCTCTGAGTGCGCGAGACTGAGACTGGGTGAGCCTGAGCGCGAGCAAGTCTGATTGTGAATGTGTCTGCGTGCGAATCAGTCTACGCGCATCAATGTCGACGCCCATGTCGGCACGCCCCTCACGAGGATCGCGCCCGCTTCCTTCCCCTTCTTTTTCTGCCTCTTCGCCCGTGCACGCCGATGTCCACGGCTGCGGGCGCGGCGCCGCACTGAGTCCCCGCGACGCACGCCGGTCGCCCCGAAGGGGTCCCGGCGACGCGCGCGGTCGCCCGCTGCGCGGAGCAGAGAGAGTGCTAGCTGGCTGGGTGATAGCGGGCAAGACTGCGGCCGCTGGGCAGAGCGACGACGGGGGCGAGCGAGGCTCCGGGCAGAGCGCAGCACGGAATTCCCGCGACGCGCGCTGGTCGCCCCGAGAGGGCCCCAGCGACGCGCGCGGATCGCCCGCGGCGCGAGGCCAAACAGCCAGACCGTCGAGAGGCGGCGAGTCTCGGGCGGGCCGCTCCTCAGGTCAAGCCTCGCGGATAAACTCGGTGAAGCCCATCTTCCTGGCGAGGGCCGTCGCCTCCCTTCTGCACCGCTTCGTGCGCGCCTCAAACTGCTCCAGCTGCTTCCGCGAGCCCTCCGGCGGCCCTGCAAGGAAGGACTCGATGCGCGGCGCCCGCATGAGCAGGAGGTCCTCGTGGCGCGTGGCGCGCGAGAGCAGGACGTAGAGCTCCAGCCACCAGTCGTCGTCCTCCTTCTTGCCGTCCCCCACCTCGTGGCGGCCGCAGCCCAGGATCACGCCTGGGCGACGTCGGCCGAGGGGGCAGCGCGCCGGGCAGCCGGCGGCCCAGGGCGAGAGCCCACAGAACGAGAGGAGGTCTGGCTGCGGACTGCTCGCGCCCAGCAGGTCTGGCCGCAAACTGCCCCAGAGCGCTGTTCCCTCGCCCCGTCGCCTTCGCGCACGGCGCGCCCCTGGCACGCCGCCGTGGCGATGACCCTGCCGCGCGAGAAGGGGGGGCCCGTTCGGGTGACCTTGGAGGTGCGAAAGGCGAGCGGCTCCGACGTGCGAGGCGCCAGCTTGCCCGCGAGGTCCCCCGTGAGGCTGTCGTCGTGGCGCTCGAGGTCGCCCACGAAGGGCGCGCTCGCGTACTTCTCCATGCGCACCCAGAACCCCAGCGGCAAGCGCTTCAGATAGATCCTCTTCTCCCCGTCTCTCTCGGCCTTGTCTACGTCGTCCCGATCTCGAGGGCCCACGACGATGTGCACGATCTGCCCCTCGGGATCCTGGACGAGGCCGCTCTTGAGGTCCAGCGCCTCCAGGAGCCGGATCCGCATGCCCACGAACACCGGGAGCAGTCCGTGCATGCCACCGGTGTTCTTCGGGTTGGCACAGTTCATCATCTTGGCGGCGCCCTTCCTGCCCATCGTCGGGGCAGACCTGTCGGCGGCCTGTACGAGGAAGAGAGGCTTCTTCAGGACGTCCGCGCCCCGCTGGGCACGCATGTTCGCCCAGCGCGCCACGGTGTCCCAGTAAGACCCAATCATGTGGCCGTTCTGGAACCTTTCCTCCCGGAGTCTACGATCATCGGGCTTCAGCTGCATGGCGTTCTCGTCCTCCTCGACCTCCTCGTCCTCCTCGTCCTCCTCGTCCTCCTCGTCATCCTCCTCCTCCTCCTCCTCCTCCCTCTCCTCCTCTTCGTCCTCATCCTTCATCCTGGTCCTTCGAGGGGTGTGCCAAAATGGGGCGGCGCCGCCATGGGAGCTCCGCCACTGCGACCGTAGGTGGAGCTCCATATGGGGCCACGAAACGTGTGAGGGGTGTGCCAAAATGGGGCGGCGGCGCCATGCGAGTTCCGCCACTGGGACTTTAGGTGGAGCTCCCTATGGGGCCACAAAAAATGCGATGGGCGTGCCAAAAGGGGGCGGCGGCGCCATGCGAGTTCCGCCGCTGGGACCTTAGGTGGAGCTCCCTATGGGGCCACGAAACGTGTGAGGGGTGTGCCAAAATGGGGCGGCGGCGCCATGCGAGTTCCGCCAATGGGACCTTAGGTGGAGCTGCCTATGGGGCCACGAAACGTGCGAGGGGTGTGCCAAAATGGGGCGGCGGCGCCATGCGAGTTCCGCCGCTGCGACCGTAGGTGGAGCTCCATATGGGGCCACGAAACGTGTGAGGGGTGTGCCAAAATGGGGCGGCGGCGCCATGCGAGTTCCGCCAATGGGACCTTGGGTGGAGCTCCCATGGGGCCACGGAACTTGTGAGGGGTGTGCCAAAATGGGGCGGCGGCGCCATGCGAGTTCCGCAACTGGGACCTTAGGTGGAGCTCCCCATGGGGCCACGAACTGTGGCGGGGTTGTGCCAAAAGGGGCGGCGGCGCCATGCAGTTTCCGCCCTGGGACCCTAGGTGGAGTTCCCATGGGGCCTCGAAAACGTGTGAGGGGTGTTCCAAAATGGGGCGGCGGCGCATGTGCTAGTTTCCGCGCTGGGACCTTAGCTGAGCTTCCCAATGGGGCCACACAAAAATGCGAGGGGTGTGCCAAAAGGGGGCGGCGGCGCCATGCGAGTTCCGCCGCTGGGACCTTAGGTGGATTTCCCTGTGGGGCCACGAAACGTGTGAGGGGCGTGCCAAAATGGGGCGGCGGCGCCATGCGAGTTCCGCAACTGGGACCTTAGGTGGAGCTCCCTATGGGGCCACGAAACGTGTGAGGGGTGTGCCAAAATGGGGCGGCGGCGCCATGCGAGTTCCGCCAATGGGACCTTAGGTGGAGCTCCCATATGGGGCCACGAAACGTGTGAGGGGTGTGCCAAACTGGGGCGGCGGCGCCATGCGAGTTCGGCCACTGGGACCTTAGGTGGAGCTCCCTATGGGGCCAAGAAGCGTGTGAGGGGTGCGCCGAAACAGAGACACGCGGATAGCAAAAGCCAGGATGGGGGGAGGGAGGAGGGGGAGGAGGAAGGAAGGAGGCGCGGGGCACCGTCTCTTCAAAACGAGGACCCAACACCACAGGATGGTTGGGAAGAACTGCGCTAGTGGCCCCTTGTCGGCGAACACGCAGGGCGTTTTTTTGTGGGCGGCCGACGGTGGGTTATCACCGCCAACCCAGACGCAAGGGTTCCCCCCTGCGCCCGATTCGGCTGAGGATGGGTTACCACCGCCAGCCCGGAGACAAGGGGTTACCCCTGCCCCCGATTCGACCGAGGATTGGTTACCACCCCCGGCCCGGACGCAAGGGTTCCCTCATGCGCCCGATTCGGCCGCCGATGGGTTACCACCGGCGGCCCGGAGACAATGGGTTACCCCTGCCCCCGATTCGGCCGAGGATGGGATACCACCCCCGACCCAGACGCAAGGGCCCCCCCCTGCGCCCGATTCGGCTGACGATGGGCTACCACCGCCAGCCCGGAGACAAGGGGTTACCCCTGCCTCCGATTCGGCCGAGGGTGGGTTACCACCCCCGGCCCGGACGCTGGGGCCCCCCCCCTGCGCCCGATTCGGCCGCCGATGGGTCACCACCGGCGGCCCGGAGACAAGGGGTTACCCCTGCTTCCGATTCGGCCGAGGATGGGCTACCACCCCCAGCCCGGACGCAAGGGGCTACCCCTGCGCCCAGCCGCTGTCTCGTCGTCTTCATCGTCAGCTCCTCAGTCGCCCTTTCGGGCACGCAGGCCCATGACTACAACAAGGTTGCCGACGACCAGCTCAGACAATGCGACCCGCACTTCTCAATCGCCTTTTCGGGCGCGCAGGCCCATGACAACAACAATTTTGCCCGCGACCAGTTCAGGCGGGGCTGCCCGCACTTCGCTCACAGACGAAGCTCCCGCTTGGTAACTCAGGAGCGAGTTCCCCTTTCGATCCTCAAAATCGGTCCTAACATCCGTCCTCAGACCCCCAAGTGACGACAGCTACGTAGTAGAATCCGATGACCCGCCTCGGATTCGAACATGATGTGCGGGCCCCATCGGGAGGGGGCTGCCGCCTGAGATTTCCTCGCAATTCACTCACAGACGGGGCCCCCGCTTGAGGCTTCCTTCATATTCAAGCCTCAGGAGCCCAAAAGTGGCGACAGTTACAAGTTTCAGGATGACCCGCTCGGATTCATAACATGATCTGCGTGCCCCATAGGGAGGGGGTCCCCGCCTGAGACATCCTCACAATTCACTCACAGACGAGGCTCCCGCTTGATACTTTTTCCATATTCAAGCCTCAGGAGCGCAATAGTGACGACAGTTACACGTTTCAGGATGGCTCGCCTCGGATTAGTAACATGATCTGCGGGCCCCAGAGGGAAAGGGCCCCCGCCTGAGACTTCCTCGCAATTCACTCACAGACGAGGCTCCCGCCTGATACTTCCGCCGCAATCAAACCTCAGGAGCGCAACAATAGTGACGACAGTTACAGGTTTCAGGATACCCCGCTCGGATTAGTAACATGATCTGCGGGCCCCATAGTGAGGGGGCCCCCGCCTGAGACTTCCGCACAACTCACTCACAGACGAGGCGCCCGCGCGATACTTCTTTCATATTCAAGCCTCAGGAGCCCAAAAGTGACGACAGTTACAGGTTTCAGGATGACCCGCTCGGATTCGTAACATGA
Source organism: Prorocentrum cordatum (assembly GCA_963575745.1). Taxonomy (NCBI): domain Eukaryota; class Dinophyceae; order Prorocentrales; family Prorocentraceae; genus Prorocentrum; species Prorocentrum cordatum. Next base: position 59,057 of record CAUYUJ010005168.1, read on the forward strand.
TCTGCTGGCTCCATAAGGAGGGGGGCCCCGCCGGAGACTTCCTCACAATTCACTCACAGACGAGGCTCCCGCTTGATTATCCCTCCATATTCAAGCCTCAAAAGCCCAAAAGTGACGACAATTACACGTTTCGAACGACCCGCTCGGATTACCAACATGAAATGCGGGCTCCATAAAGAAAGGGCCCCCGCCTGAGACTTCCTCGCAATTCACTTCCAGACGAGGCCCCCGCCCGATACTTCCTCCATACTCAGGCCTCAGGAGCCCAAAAGTGACGACAGTTACAAGTTTCAGGATGACCCGCTCGGATTACCAACATGAAGCGCGGCCCCATAAGGAAGGGGCTCCCGCCTAAGACTTCGTCGCAATTCACTCACAGACGAGGCCCCCGCCTGATACTTCTTCCTCTATATTCAAGCCTCAGGAGCCCAAAAGTGACGACAATTACACGTTTCGAATGACCCGCTGGGATTACCAACATGAAGTGCGGGCCCCATAGGGAGAGGGCTCCCGCCTGAGACTTCCTCGCAATTCACTCACCGACGAGGCTTCCGCCTGATACTTCCTCCATATTCGATCTAGGGAGAGATTGATAACGAAGTGACGATTCAGTGAGTGCTGCTGATGAATGAGTGATGAGTGAGTGATGATGATGCTGATGATGATGATGACCAGTGAGTGGGTGATCGAGAGATGATGAGGGTAATGGTGACGACGATGTTGAAAGACGCGGGGTCCCAATTACCGTCGGGGGACCACTGCCTCCGAAGCCGACTAAGGATGAGTGAGTAATTGAATGAATGAGTGGGTGATAGTGGTGATGATGGTGACGATGGTGATAATGAGGATGATGATGATCAGTAGTGATGACGGTGATGGTGGTTGATGGTGATGATGATGGTACTGATGATGAGTGCGTGCGTGTGATGACGATGATGGTGGTTGATGGTGATGACGATGGTGACGATGGTGAGTGCGCGTAAGAGAGAGAGGGAGATAGAGAGAGGGAGAATGAGAGAGAGAGAGAGAGAAAAGAAAAACAAACAAACAAAAAAAAAAAAAAAAAAAAAAAAAAAGAGAGAGAGAGAGAGAGAGAGAGAGAGAGAGAGAGAGAGGAGAGAGAGGAGATGAGAGAGGAGAGAGGAAAGGGGCGCGAGATCCTGCGCGGCGCGTGCTAAGAAAACAAGAACCCCACTTTGGATGTGAGATAAACATAAGGAAAACGACGCCCGGCCCCCCCATGCCCTGTCGAGGTCGCGGTCCCGGGCCCAAGGGCCTCGTGCACGGGGAGATCTATATATACATATACACATATATATATACACGAAGAGTGAGCGTGTGAGAGAGAGAGAGAGAGAGAGAGAGAGAGAGAGAGAGAGAGCGAGACAACAACAAAAAAGAGCAAGAATAAATATAAGTATAATAATAAGAATAACAATATATATATATATATATATGTATGTATATATATATATGTTTTAATATAAAAAAGGTGCTTCTGAGAAACACTCCCCCTGGCCCTATAGCTGGAGCTCGACAACGAGAAACCTTCCGTGCGAAATCCGAAGGGGCAGGGCCGAAGGCAACGCAACGTGTCTCTGGGCACCTGGCCTCTGCTGGACGTAGTTGCATGGCCGCTGGCCTCGGGCCCCGATCCCGTGCGTCGGCGAGCCCGCGCGCGTGGGTCAGCCCCCGCTTACGACGGCCGCGCGCGGCAGCAAGAGGCTGCGAGCGAGGCGGCGCCGAGCGCAGCCATGCCGCTACAAACACCTAACCAGCAGCATCGCATCCTGCCCCTTGGCACCTGGCCTCCCAGGACTGGTTGCATTGCCGCTGGCGTCGGAGCCCGATTCCGTGAGTCGGCGAACCTGAAAACCTGTTTCAGCTTCCGCAACGACCTGCGCCAGCCGGAGCGCATGCACCGAGACGGGGCCACGCGCGCGCGGCGGGCGAACGAGGGCTGCAGGAAGCGTCGCTGCGGGGGGTAGGTTGACGAGGGAGGGGGGTGATTTGGAGGAACAGCACTCGGAGGACGGGCGTTGTGTGCTTCCATTACACTTTCCAGACGTGTGAGACACTCCTCGACACGTGCTGTTTCAGCATCTCTCTCGCGAATAACCTGGGAGAGCTCAGACTGCGCGTGGCCCGCCGCCGCCTCGACCTCCTGCAACCTGTCAGTGAGGCGGGCGAAATCCTAAACCGTAGGAGGAGATTCCAGCTGGCCAGTCTGGGCTCGTCCGACACGCAACTCTGCCAGGGCGTCCTGTGCACCAGGGAAACGCTGCTCGATGTCAGAGATCCGGTTAGTGAGCGGCTGCACGACAGCGTTGGTCGCATCGCGCCTTTGAACGATAAAGCTCTCAGCGTTTTGCAGCGTGCCAATCAGGTTCGACGAGTTGGTGTTTGCTTCGGTGCGAAGCGTCGCTGTAGCGTGGTCCATGTGGGATCGAAGATCGTTGATCTGAGACTGGGCGTCGCCAAGGTCGGTTGCGTCGGCTGGAGGCGGTCGGTTGCGGAGCTGGTCATGAATCTCGCCATGTAAGATCCTGACCGCTGAAACGCCCGTGTCGCGGACGATCACATGATGTTGCTCCATCTGCGCAAGGTAGTTGCGCAGGTGCTCGACCGTCGCTGACCGTTCACCTGAGTGTGACACCTCACGGTCAACCTGAAACTGCAGCTCGCCCAAGATATGACGATCTTCAGCGACCCTGGAATCTATGATCGCTAAGGCACCGTCAAAATCTTGACGTAGGGCAGCAGCATTGGCAGCGTTCGTCTGAACGCTATGCATCGGTCCAGAGTACTGCTTGGGCATGAAGGTTTCAACCTGCTCTCGGAGCTCAGCGATCTCACCTGCAGCGGACGTGACCGCCGGCAGGTCGTCTGAGAGGGAGAGATGGGGAGCGCCAGCTCCCCGCTGCATCCTCTCGCGAGGAGCGCATGGCCTATGAGAGGCGGCGCGCGGGCTCGACCTTTTCTCGTCGTATGGGCCTGTGGCCTCGTGACGGTTACGCAAGGACGAGCTGCGGCTAGGGCCGTGTGTGTGCGGTGTCTTGCGAGAAGATACCTTGGGGCACTGCGTCTGCGGCTGTGCCGGCGCTGGTCTACCGAGTTCCTCAAAGGCAGCAACGTGCTCCGCTACAGGAACGGTCGCAGGGCTGGTCATGCCAGCACCTGCGTTCAATCGGCGGGTAGCGCGGAAGCGCCCTGGAGTATCAGGACAAGTGGGGCTGGCGCCCGACGCAATTGGGATTGCCCCCGACGGAAGAGGAGATGGAGGATCGAAGGTAGGCGTGTGGAACTCTCGACTGCCTGCTCCTACTCCTTATCCTGTCCCCCCGCGGGCGGCGCGGCGGCGAAGTTCAGCAGATAGCCGCGCCTCGGGCCCGTCTGAGCTGGGGGGGTGGGGTGGGGGGGGGGGGGGTGTATCTGGGACACCCACGCGGTCCACACTAAGGCTCTCCAACTCATCACCGAAACGTCGCGTCGTCGGAGAGCTCGGACGCGAGGCCCCGACGGACCCCTTGCGGCGCATGCGCCGCTTGGGTTCCATCGAGGCCGCGCGCGAGAACGCGACGCGGGGTTCGATGAATTGTGAGCTAAGGGCTGATAACCTGTGTATGGGGTTGAAGTACAAAGGCACAGAACCCCTGATCCGTTGGTAGAGGAAAGGAGGGAAAGATGGACATCTTTTCCTCCTGCACGATCAAAGGCATGATCGATCTCATCCAATACCTGAGCCCAAACGGCCAGGCGCAGGAGAGTGACGATAAGGAGTATATATGAGAGTATTATACGGGGGACCCTTTTGGGGTCGTCTCGGAGCCCTCTTGGTAGCCTGTGGGGCAGTCTTGGGCGCCTCTTGGGCCGTCCTGGACACAGTGGAAGCCCAAAAGGCAAACGCATTAAACATATCAGTTTCCCCATAAGAACTCTTAGATGTTTTTTGCTTTTGGGGGCTCTATTGGAGCGCCGCTTGGGGCGCGTTCGGGAACTCGTTTTGTTTTTCTTCAAGCCTCCGATCGGGGCAGAATTGTGTCAGGGGACCGGGGCCACACCGGGCAGGGGGGGTTAGGTGTCCGTTCCATGGGGGCCACGCAGGCCCAATTTGGCCCGGATTTGGGCCAGATTTGGACCACATTGGCATGTCACCATCATCATGATGATGATCACCCACATAATCATAATCATCCTCATCATCATCATCACCATTATCATCATCATCATCATCATCGAAGATCAGGATCATCATCATCATCATCATCATCATCATCATCATCATTATCACCATCAGTATCATCCGCATCGCCAAAATCATCACCATCACCACCACAATCACCATCATAATCATCCTAATCATCACAATCGGCATCATCACCATCATCATCATCGTCATCACCACCATCATCATCATCGTCATCATCATCATCATCATCACCATCATCATCGGGCCTCCTCGTCCTCGTCATCGTCCTCGTCGTCCTCCTCTTCCACATCCTCATCCTCCTCCTCCTCCTCCTCCACCTCTTTCTGTGTCTGTCTCTGTTTGCCTGGGCCCGGCAGCCCTTCCAAGGGCTAGCTGAACATACGACTTAGCGGGAACGCCCGTGGCTCAGAATACGCTGCACGAAGAGCGCAGAATCCTGCAGCGCGATGACAACCAGCGCTGGATGGCGAGATCGGTGTATGCACGTAT
>CAUYUJ010005169.1:0-32500 GCA_963575745.1 Prorocentrum cordatum
GAGGAAGGAGGAAGGAGGAAGGAGGAAGGAGGAGCAGGATGACGGAGGAGGAGGAGGGAGGAGGAGGATATCGGCGGCGTGCCCGCCCATGTCTAACTCCGCCCAGCATCAGCCCCTGGACCCCTCCGGCGGGTGCCTCCTGGCCCGTTTCTCGTGCGGCGGCTCCAGCCTCGGCGACGAGAAGCTTCCAAGAGTTGCCAGGGAGGGCGAAAGATCCTGGGGCCGCCACCAGGAAGGCTTGGGGTTGCGCACGGACAGCCCTTGCATGTTTTTCAGCTGGCCTCAACAGGCCCTCCGAGTAGTTCCAGCTGGCCTCAGCAGGCCCCCGAGTAGTTCGGGGGTGGGTCTCACCGCCTCAACCCTGGGGTGCTGAGGCGGCGCCAGGGGGTTGAGACCGCCCCGGACTACATATTCGGGGGGCCTGTTGAGGCCAGCTGGGGTTACCTGCGGGGGCAGTCCGTGCGCAACCGAAAGTTTTGCCAGCCTGGCCCGTGTTCCGAGGCGGATCCATCCGTGGCGACGAGAAGCCTCCAGTCAGAGAGAGCGAGACACGCTACTGACCCAGACCCCCGGCGTCATGATTTTTCAGAACGTCAGCCCCCAGAGGTCTCGACCCGTTCCCGGGACTTGTTTGTCATCCTCGAGGTATGTTTTGACGGCCCCGAGGCCCAGTAAGGGCCCCGAGAAGCCGAAAACTATTGTTTGTCCGACACGCCAGATGTCTGGGGTACCGAGAACGAACGAAAAATCATATGCCGGAGCGCGCCGGCATGATACAACAAGGCGCTGCTCGTCGGCTGTCTCACAATTTACAGCGTCTACGGTTGGAGGTGGGGGAGGGGAGACAAGAGGGACGACGAGACAGCAGGGCGGCTTTACACCACATAACCGCTGAAGGTATTTAGTTTGGGCCCCCCCCTTCTCTCTCGGCGGTGAAAAGGACTGGTCCTGAATTTCCTCCTTCTCCTCCTCCTCCTCCTCCTCCTCCTCCTCCTCCTCCTCCTCCTCCCCCCTCCTCCTCCTCCTCCTCCTCCTCCTCCTCCTCCTCCTCCTCCTCCTCCTCCTCCTCCTCCCGGCGTGGACGAAAGCGCCACGTCGGGGAGGGCCGCCGCCGCGCTCCACCGAGCGCCCTCGTCCGAGCGCAGCCCCGCGGCCCGCGGCGGCGCCCTCTGCCGGCCGGCGCCCCGCAGCGCGGCGCCCACCACGCCGCCGCGCCGCGGGCGCCCCGCGGCCGTCGCCGGGAGCGACGGCGCGCCTTCGCCGGTGCGTCGGGTCAAGCAGTGGCGAGGCGTCCTGGCTGATGATGTTCCAACCTACCTTATCGCCTTGACCGCCAGAGAGAATCTCTAGCACCAAGAAGGTATCGAAGCTTGAAGGTTTTTGTTCCGTGTCGGCCCCTGGGAAGCGATACTCGTTCGGCGTTTTCTCGATACTTTTCGATACTGGTTGTGGCTGCACGAATTTTTAGAACAGTTCTGGCTGAGATGGTTCTGTTTTAGCACAACGTGGCTATGTTCTAAGAACCTCGTCTTCGTTTTTGGAACCCTTTGAGGTTCTGAGAGAACTTCGTGGTAGACCTATAGGAAAGCCGGGACGGTCGGTCCCTGCTCAAGCTTCGGGGGCCCCCAGGACTTCCGAGCATTGGCAGCACCGCGTGCCGACTCACATGTCTCGCAGCTGTTGGACTCCCCTGGGGGGCTGCAAAAGCGTGCGACCGCAGAACCAGGGCTCCCGTGGTGCAGATTGAGGCAAACTGTTGCCAACAGTTTGCAAAACGTACCACCATCAAAAACAGAATTGCCAAATCTGTGTATTTCAAAACAGAAAAATCCCGAGGCTGAGGAAAGCAGCTGCGGCAGCTGCTTTCCTCTGCCTCGGGATGCGTTCCAGCAGCTGCGCCGCGTCGAGAGCGCTCTGGGGGCCCCCGGATCGTCTCGCACGGCCGCCAGAGAGCCGAGCCGTGGCCCGGAAGCGGGGTGGGAGGGCCCAAATGGTGCGGTGGCTACCGGAAGTGGGGGCTCGGGGTCCCCGCAATGATGGTTTTTGGGGGGGCTCGGTCCGTTCTCCGAGCGCGTCTCGGGCGACCGGGGCCTGCGAGGTCCCACGGCCACGCGGCGGCGGAGTGCGCGGTGAGGTCGTCGGCGATTTTGAGGCCACCTCGCGGTTCCGGTTCCGTCGTCAGCACCGTTTGACTGACCCCTTTCCCCAGTCCCCAGATCCCCGTCCCCATCCCGAGCCCGACGATCTCAGCACCCCAGCAGTTGGGAATATACCTACCCTTCGAAGCCCGAAGCGAATAGCCGAACCGCTAAAGGTTTTAGTTTTGGTCCCCCCCCTTCTCTCCCGGCGATGAATAGGGCTGGTGCTAAAACCTTCTCGTCCTCCTCTCCTCCTCCTCCTCCCTTCTCGTAGCTGTCGTCGTCGTCGTTGCGCGGTGGGTGCTGCGGACAAAAATGATCAATTACCCCCTATTGGCGGGACCCCAGTCCTTCAATAAGGCCACCGAGAAATGATTCGCACCCCCTATTGAAGGGGTCTAAAGACCTTGCAGGGTCATGTCCCCATCAAAGAGGGCCAAGACGGCCAGTGGGGCCCAGGCCACGCACGTGGGGATGATTAGGGATCTGTTCCAACGGTGCTCACCTCGCCACACGGCCTTGGGCCCCGAAGTGCCGCCCCAGGGCGTCGGCGCGATCCCGCTGACGCCCGACGTCCCGGCGCACGGCGTGGAGGAGCCGGAGGCTCAGGATCGGAGGAGGGCCCGCCGAGGCAGCGGCGGCGCTCCCTGGGCGCTGCTCCCTCTTCTTCGGGCCCCTGGGGGCTACTCGTGGCCACGGCGGGATCGTCCTCGAGCAACTCGCCACACGTGCAGCCCGCGCGGGGGGTCCCCCTGGGACCGATGTGGAACGGATCGGGGCCAGGCGCCCGGAGACCCACGAGGGGGTTGCGCGAGGGGGGCGGGCTTCTGAGAAGGTGGGTGGGCTTCGGAGAAGAGCCCGGCGGCTGCTCAGAAGGCTCCCCAGAAGCCTAGGGTGGCTTGTAAGAAAGCGCTTGCCTTCTTGAAGGTCCCCCCGCTCTGGGAGGGGGAGGAGAGGAGGAGGAGGATTCGGTTCGGTTCGGGGGGCCGTAGGGACCTGGTCAAGCCAGGGCACGCTCGAACACTCAGGGCTCAGGGAACGAGACACTGCTCTTGGGCGACAAACCCTTGGCCAGACGACTGAGCACTTCCTTTCCTGTCCTGGACGGGTGGGTACGGCATTGCCTGATCAGGTTCACTGAATTGACGACTCCATAGCCGCCGCAATGAGCACAAAACAACAATCCACGGGCCACAGACAGTTGATGGGAACCGTGGGCCTTGGGATAAAGCGGATTCGTCCAGAAAGGGTCCTTGGGGTCTTGATTTTTGGGCCAGCATACGGACCAGGGAGGAAACGCCTCAATGGACCCTTCATCAAAAATTTGCGAGCACAGATCTGACAGCAAAGAACCTCACCCCTCTTGACACGGGAATGTCCCGACTCCCTAAGACGGGCCTGCTTGGTGCCGAGGGAAGGCAAGGTGCGGGGCTTCGGTGCAGCACGTCCCACTCGTTGGGCTGCGAGGCGCCTGCACTGGGTAGCCACCTCCATGTTGGTGGCGAGCAATCTACACAGCACGGATTGGTGAGAGCATCACAGTCTGCAATCTGCTGCACAACATGATTCGGGACTGCGGACGATTCTACCGCCCATCCAGCAAAGAAATCGGCACTCCAATCATGTAAGAAAATATTCATCTGGACCGATGGCGAATTTAGCTTGCAACTCTTCAGTCGCATGTGACTTAGTCTAGTCCACAACACCGTGATCTTACCTGGACCTCTCCGATCGATCGCACTCCAGACCTGGGCCCACAGATCGAGCATCGGCGAATGCTGGGAGGTATGAGCCCGAGACTTCGACATAGCGCGGCAGAGAGGCGCGTAGTCAATATAATAAGCAATATCTCCAGCACGATGGTTCAGCAGGACCGGGAAGGCGAACAACTCAGCCCCATGACTGGACAGATCGGGTGTGGGGTGGCTGCCGCAATACACTGCACTGAGACGAGGTTGGCCTTCATGGGGATCCCCAAGACGCACCACGGACCATCCACATCTCCTCAGACGGTCATCTTGAGCATGCTTACCTCCAGATCCATCAATGCCTCAGACTCCGCCCTCGACCACCTGCTGAGGCACAAAGAGCCCCCAGGACCACACATGAGAACAGGGGGGGGGAAACCAATCCCACCGTAATTGCCAGCGAGGGTGGCCCACGGGTCCAGAAAGCGGGGTCGGGGGTGGCAGCGTCAGCTTCAGGAATAAGGTGTGCAGTAGTCAAAACCGCTGTCTTACTCATATGTTCATTATACGGGCAATTCCAACATGTATGCTTCATATCTTCTTTGTGGTCGGCGCATCTGGGGCACTTCCCGCCTGATGCACATCGTGAACCTTGGAGGCGGCCTTCTGACCAGCACGATCCAACCACAATGTTCACGAGCATCGCGGCCCGCTGGAAATCACCTTCCTTCAACAGGCTGCGATGTAGGCGGCGGAAACAGTAAAGTCAGCGCCGTGCTCAAGACCTTGAGCACAAAAATGGGCAGCGTCTTTCGACCACACCTGCGCCGAGCAGCGCCGAGAGGAGGAGGAGGAGGAGGAGGAGGAGGAGGAGGAGGAGGAGGAAGAGGAGGAGGAGGAGGAGGAAGCGCCTGCCTTCTTGTCAGAAAGCGCCTAGCCTACCTTCTTGGCATTCTTGGCAGGTCCCCCCGCTCGCGCCACCCCTCGTGGGCACCGCCGGTGAGCGCATCCGTGGTCCCAACCTGGCCCCTCTCCGACAGGAGGCTTTCGACATCGAGAGGCAGTACGAGGCGTTGCAGCTGTCGTCGGCGCAGCAGCCCTGCCCGCGCGGCCCGCGGGCCGACGAGGATGAGGCGAGGGACTACCACCGGGCACGCCGGGAAGTCTTTCGCAGGACGGGGTCCATGTCGATTCGCTCGATCCGATGCGATGCCGACCTCGCCCGGCTCGATCCGATCCTGTTTCCTCGGGCGGTCCGCCATGGCCCGATGCCTGCACGGCGCTTCTCTGTGAAGCCTGGCGCGGCCGGCCCGATTCGCGGTTCGGTGCCCAGATGCAGCCCGTTGCGGCGCACCTGCCCATCCGATCCGACTTCCCGAATCGACGTTGACGGGTCCCGCAGGAAGGCCGAGGGCATCATCGTCATGGAGACGATCCCGAGCTCCAGGTGCGGCGGCGACAGGCCGAGGACCCGGGCGCGCCGCTGGGGGGTTCGGACAGCGGCCCTCCGCTGCCTGTGGAGTGCGGTCGCCGCCTGGGTCGTGCTGGGCGTCTGCCCGCAGCCGAAGTGGAAGCCGGCGATGCCGCCGGCCTGCGACATCCATCCAGCACGCCTCCGGATTGCCGCCTGCCCGTGAGTAGGCAGGGGGCCTGTAGAAAAAGCTTGGCACCGCACACACGACGAGGTGCGGCCCGAGCCCGGTCTGGCCTTGAGGCCGGCCGCGACTAATTGGGGACGACCAGGGCTGTTTCTCAGCGCCGGCTGCGGTTTCTGAGCGCCGGCCAGCTCTCCAGGCCTCCCAAATGGAGTCGAAGTAGGTCGGGTCGGAGGATCGCGCCTCATTGCCGATGCATCGGCGATGCGGCTCGATTTGGAGCTCGATTTTCGTCACGCCGAAGTCGCCAGCGCATCGCCGACGCCGCTGATGAATGGCCGGTGCATCAGCCATGCATCTGCGATGCGGCGTGATCCTCCGGACCCACTTACTGGGATCCCGCTTGGGAGGCCTCTACGCTCGTCCCTGACCCCGTCCCCAGATCCGTCCACGCAGAGGCCAGCGTGCCACGTTCGCCTCGGCAGGCACGAATTCGCACCGGCCGTGCGGCTGTGCGGCACGGCGACCCGTGGTCGAACAGACCGAAGCAGGGGTCGAGCACACCGCCTGCGCGCGAGGTGGACAGGGCGTGCCAGAGCAGGAGCACGCCAAAAGGACAGTAATGATGGCGTCCGCCCTGTTCTCTCCCAGGTTGGCTTGGGCTTCTTCCCCTCCCCCATCTTGAGCTCCTGTTGTGACCGTCTTGGGGTCCCCTTGGGCTTTGAGGGCCTCTCAGGTTATTTTGGACGCTCTGAAGACCGTAAAGACAGTAACGCTGAAAGTATAGAACAACCAATCAGATTTTGACAAAGTTGCTAGGGCCGGCCTCCAATAAGGGTGGGCCCCAGGCAAGATCGCCGCGCACGGCGCGTGCGCGCAGAGGTGGCATGCGCCGACCACCTCTCGGAGCCTCGGGAGGGGAATAAGGAGGAGGAGAGGAAGGATGGGACAAGCAGATGAGGAGGAGGAGAAGCGTCCTGACCTGCATGTAGGGCCGCGAAGGAATAACGCACGAACTTTTCGCATGTTGCCCCATATATTCTTAGAACCTTTACGCCTGAGACAGCCTTGCATTCATGTAAAGGTTGCTCGTTCTAAGAACTTGTTTGCTATCAGGGCATGATTTTCGTCTGTGAACGGTTGTTATGTGAGCATGTCGTGGTAGGCCCATCTACATGCTGGAACGGTCGGTCCCTGCTCAAATGGGGGAATGGCAGGGGGAGGGGTGGAGCAGCAGCAACAGCAACACCAGCAGGAGCCGAATTCCGGAGCAGGAGCCCGAGCAGACCATGCGTGGGCAGGAGCGCCCCGGAGGGAGGCGGAGGAGGGGATGCAGATGAGATGTCGGAGCGTGTTGTGGATGGGGTCGGCCTGGCTCGCCTTCGCCTCCACTGGCGGCCCCTTCTCGCACAGTCGCTGTATAGCTGATGACGTCGGGCTCCGACCGCGCCCCCGTTCGGCGGACACTGCCTCGCGGTCGCTGCAGTCGATGTCGCAAGGCACGCAGAGTGAGCCCCCATCTGGCGTTGGCGGCCACCCCCCGCTTGCGCTGCAGCATGTGTCCCCCATGTACACCTTAGGCGATGCTTAAGAAAACTTGAATGTTCGGCCAGAGTCTCGATTATTCTTAACGTTTCAAGGTAAACCCTAAGATTTTGATAGAATGTTTGGGTTTTTATTCAAGTTCTGAGACTCTGAATTTCTTAACCCATGATTTCTTAAGCATTTCGCAGGGCGTACTCCAGAGGCCTCCTGCCGCAGCCGCCGTAACCGATGACCTCAGGGTCCCGCCCTCGCCCCCGGCGGCGCTCCCGCCCCGCGCCCGCCGCCGGGCGTGCGGCGGCCAGCTCCGACGCCGCCTCTGCGCTTCACGGCCCGACGACGGAGGCCGACGACGGAGGCGCGTGACGGAGGCGCGCGCGGCGGCCTCCCACAGCGCGGAGGCCGCGCGGCAGGGCGGCGTCGTCGTCGTCGTCGTCGTCGTCGTCGTCGTCGTCGTCGTCGTCGTCGTCGTCGTCGTCGTCTCGCGGTCGCTGCAGTTGGCGGCGTTGGTCTCCAGGCCCTGCCCCCCCGCCCCTGCCCGCGTGCCCCTCCCGCCCCTGCTGCAGCCGATGCGGACGTGGGCAGCCGCCGCTCGCCGCTCTGGGCGGTGCAGCTCCTGCAAGCAGTGGCAGCGAGCGCCAGCTCTGCTGCCGCTGCACTGCTCTCCCGAGGCTGCGGCGGAGGGCGCCCCTTTCGGCTCGCCGCCCCTGCCCAGTGTCCGATGGCGCCGCTGCTGACCCAGCCCCCGGTGCGGATGCGGGGGAAGTCCTGCGCCTGCCCCCCGCGGCTCTCCTTGCCTCGCCGAGCTCCCTCCGGCGCTCCGCGGGCGACTCCTCCCGCGGGGCATGAACGAGGCCGCACTGCGCCTGCGTGTCCGCCTCTAGTTGCGGGTGAGCTCCGCTGCTCGTACTGCTCGTCAGTCGTCGCGCGCAGGCCGCGCCCTTCGCCGCAGGTGCGGCCCTTGCGCCGCGCCGCCCTTTCGTGCCGCCGCTGCCGACCGTCGAACTGAGTATTCGCGTGGGCCGCCCGTCGCCCTTGCGGCCCACAGTTGTTAGGATGCAACTCCTGGGAGGTCAAATTCACCATCGGCGCTGGCTTCCTTTGCGGTCGAAACCTGCCTCCAGCATAATCAGGCTTGATCCCGCGAGATTCGGTTCAATCTCCCGCTTGATTTGGGTCAATCCCGCTTCATGATTCTTTAATCAGGCTTGCTCGTCCGTAGTCGTTTTTCAAAAGACTTCCTTGGACCTGCCAGTGGGCCGTCGGCCCGTCTCAGCGCGGCTCGACAGGACCATGCCGCGCTGTCGGACACGTGCGCCGATTGCCTGGAGGAGGATGTCCCCACGTTAGACTCGTCCAGCGTCTGGAGCTCGCTAGCGTGCCTGACGGACACGGTCGAGAGATGTCGCGAGCGTTCCCCGCGGTGCCCCTTGCCAGAGGCTGAGCAGGCTGTGCCACCACGCTGGCCGGACGCGCCTCGGCCTCTGCGTCGTTGAGATTGGCCAGCTCCTTCTGCACGTGCCGGCCTGCAGGGTTTCTTGGTCACGGGAGTGGCGGTGCAAGCTGCTGAGTCCGTTTGTTGAATGCATCAGGCGCTTCTCTTTCCCATGGAGGCGACCGAGGGCAGAGTGAAGCCGTTCATTGGGGCTGTGCTCAGCCGTATTGTTCTGCTTCATGGTGGCCAGCTCTGCCTGCCTCAGCGGCCAGTTAGGTAGGACGGTACTCGGCAAACTCGTGCCGCTTGAGCGCTGGCTGCCAGGGCCTTCTCTTTGATGGGCGAGAGGGTCTCCTGGCTTCGCTTCAGCTGTGCCTGCTGCCGCGGCGTCGCGGCGCCCACGAGCTGTGGACTGACTTACTGATCGATCGCTGGACTGCATGGACGGGGTCTGGAGACCAGGTCTCCCCTGGTAGTCGTGTCCACAGGAGCGACAGCACACAAGAGTGGAAGTCGAGGTGGAGGGGGTCGATGCCAGGAGGGGTGGAGGAGGAGCCGCAGCATCCGCAAGAGCGGAAGCAGGTGCAGTCGCAAGGGCAGGCCGACGTTCTGGAGTCCAGGCTGGCGGCACGCTGCTCAGCCGATCCTGGCCTTCGGGGGCACTCCTCGCCGCCACCGCTGTACCCGCCTCGAAGTTACGGCAACCAGGATATGGCAGGGGGCTTCGCCGCAGTATCGCCGCCGAGGTTGCCGTCGCCAGCGCCGCCGCCGCGGCCGTCGTTTCGCCATGAAGGGAAGGGATCCTGAGGGAAAGAAGTCTTGGACCACCGGTGTTTAGCAGCGGGCGGATCTAGGATGGGGGAGGAGGAGGAGGAGGAGGAGGAGGAGGAGGAGGAGGAGGAGGAGGGGAGGAGGAGGAGGAGGCGGAGGAGGAGGAGGAGGAGGAAGCGGAGGAGGAGGAGGAGGGGAGGAGGGAGGAGTGGGGGGGGGTCGGGACAAGCTAGGTGCGCTTCGCGTCATATCTGACGCCTACCCCCCCTCCATCCCTTCCATGGCGCTGATTTTCTCTTATCCGCGGACGCGGTCGTAGCGGACCTGTGCTCCGCGCGCGTGCGTAGGGGTGGTGGTGCACGGCGTGCGTGCGTGCGTGCGTGTGTGCTTGGTGGCGGTGCTGGTGGTGGTTGTGACGGTGGTGGTGGTGGTGGTGGCGGTGGTGGTGGTGGTGGTGGTCGTGGTGGTGGTGGTGGTGGTGGTGGTGGTGGTGGTGGTGCGGCGCAGTGGTGGCGGGCGGATGGGCGCGCGAGAAAGAGGCCCGCGCTGGGGCGAGAACGCCATCCTGAACGACGGAGGCCAAACACCGATCCGAAAATGAGGCCCACGCTGCAGCGGTAGCACGATTCGGAACGATTCGGGAGCAGAAATGAGGCCGGCGCCTCAGCGAGAGCATCATTTTGAAAAAAAACGCAAGCGAAAACCCGTTTCCCGGGAATCCTGTGTAAAAAAACAATACGCGGGGGGCGTTCGGCCCGAAAATGACGCCGGCGCCTCAGCGAGAGTCGTTTCCCGGGATTTCCCGGGAATCCTGTGTGTAAAAAAACAGTACGCGGAGGGTGCGCGGCCATCACCCGGACGCCATCAGGGGAAGAGGGAGAGTATTTTCATATTGAGTAATTGTGGAGGAGGAGGGGGAGGGGGAGGGGGAGGGGGAGGAGGAGGAGGAGGAGGAGAGGAGGTAGGAGGAGGAGGAGAGAGGAGGAGGAAGGAGGAGGAGGAGGAGGAGGAGGAGGAGGAGCCCATCCCGAATCGTTCTTGACGCTCCTATGGGGCCCCAGGGCGGCGAGGCAGATCCAGGACCCCTTCTCCTCCAGCAGGCATTGCATTCATGAGAAGCCGTCGTCGTCGGCCTGTGTCCAAGTTCTATTTAGATCCGATCGATCCGATTCGATGTCGGCTCGAGCCAGCTCGACCCGATCCAGCTCCGATATATTGACGATCCGACGCAGCCCGATGTTCGCATGGCGTCGTTCAGCATCCTGGCGCAACCGACCCAATTCGATCTCGACTCCGTGCCGATGCAGCCCCGATCCGACGCGCATTGCGATTCGGTCCGCCTTCCCGAGCCGACCCGACTCGATGCGGATTGACCCTGCCTTTTCCTACCGCCCACTCTCCCTCCTTCTCGCCCTGGTCCGTCTTCTGATAACGCTGTGTGATGCTGCTGCGCAGTGCCAAGGCTAAGCCTGGCTGCGGGCTCGCCTGCTTTGCAGGTTGGCCTCCGCGTGGCTCCAGGCTTGCCTGCTGCAACTTGTGGGCGTGGCATGCATCGCTCGCAGGGGAGCGCGATCGTCAACGGCACACCGAAGGAGGAGGAGGAGGAGGAGGAGGAAGAAGAGGAGGACGAGGACGAGAAGGAGACAAATGATGCGGACGAGAACGAGGGCCAGAGGAGGAGGAGGAGGAGAAGGAGGAGGAGGAGGAGGACGAGAAAGAGGAAGAGGACGAGAAAGAGGAAGAGGGAGACAGAAAGAGAGCGCCTCCCGCAGGCCACTGGCGTCTGGCGGCCCTGGCCACGCGAGCCTGCAACCCGCCCGACCGCTCGGCCACGGACGCCGCGGGGGCCGCTGTGAGCGGGCGCGTGCGGGCGCGCTCGCGCGGCGAGGGCTGCGCGGTGCTCGTGCGTTGCCGCCGCGGGCTGCGCGAGGCCTCTCTCGGGATCGTGCAACCGATCCTCCTCCTCCTCCTCCTCCTCCTCTCCTCCTCCTCCTCCTCCTCCCTCCTCCTCCCCTCCTACCCCTCCCCCCTCCCCTCCTCCTTCCCCTCCTCTCCTCCTCTTCCGCCCCTCCCGCTCCTCCTCCCCCTCCTCCTCCTCCTCCTCCTCCTCCTCCTGCTCTCATCTTCTTCTCCTCCTCCTCGTCCTCTTCCTCTTCCTCCCATTCTCCTTCTCCTCCTCCTCCTCCTAGATCCTCCCGCTGCTAAGCACCAGAGGTCCAAGGCTTCTTTCCCTCAAGACCACTTTCCCTCAAGACCTCTTTCCTCCTGTACCACAGCCTGAGGCGGACCAAGGGGTGAACCTTTCACGTCTTCACAAGGAGGGACCACGCGGAAGCAACTCTCTCCATGCCCTTGGCGGCTCATTTCTCCTTCCGTGCGACCACGGGCGCCAACATAACAACAAATTGAGAGAGATGGCCTCAGCCCGAACTCGATGGCGCCACCACCCCGTCTCCTGCCAGCCCGAACAACGAACCCCGCGGGCAGTCGTCGGCAGGGCCGTCGGGAAATGGGCAAGGTGGCGGCACCTTCAAGTCCTGATTCCGTCTGGCCACTGGTTGACTTTTTTGGGCTTCTCGCTTTGTCAATCTGGCTGAGCGTGAGTTTGCCTTCCTTGGAACGCCCAGGGACACACAAACGAGCCAAACGGACGACACGTATAACACCTTGGGTCGCGCAGACCCTACAGAACCATAATCCGCGGTAGTTCTCGATCCTGTGCGTGCTGTGGATTTGGAAGGGGCGTTTCTGGCACTCCATGCTGCAATCATCCACAAGGCCTGCTTTGCTGCTGACCCTGACGCAGTAGAGACTTCAACCCGTTGTCACCCTTCTCCAAAACATTGGAGGCGCCCCTGGCCGCCACATCCCTAGCTTCGGCCTGGGCCTTGGCATTGTCTTTGGTCCTGGCGGCCAGGTCATGGATTAGGTTCGTACCGTACAAATCCTTTGCTTGTTTGACCACCTCTAGGCCAATGCAAGTGAGTCTCTCCTGGATCCTCCGGACCAACTTGTCTGCTTCTCTAACCTGAAATACCAGAAAGAATGGGGGGGGCACCTCCTGCGCCGAGAGCTCCGCGAGTGCGTCTGCCTCTTGGTTGGCATGCCAGCGCCCTGGTTCAATCGAACTTCCGACCTCGACCTCCCCTAGGTGGCAACCGAGCGTCTTACTGCCATATTCGGCCACGGGCTCCACTCCTGGTTGCTCTGTGGCAGCTGGATATACCTTCTGTTGCGGCTTGCGAGCCACATCGCGCCCCTGTGGAGATGTTGCGCCTGCGCGGGGCCATGGGGGACATGTTTGTATGTTTTTATTGCTGCAATGGGGCCTTATCTTGACCCTTCAGATGTCCTTTTCGTAATGAAGTGAAGCGCATTGAAGCTCTAGGGCCGTGTTAACTTTGCCGGGGCCATGTTGGGGCAGTCTTGGAACGTTTTGAATCTTTCTTGAGGCTATCTGGGGCTGAACGGTCAGGGAGCCAAGCACACTGAACATCGGCAAACCATGGGCATGGTACCATACGTGTTTGTCGGGGGTTCGACTTGCGGCGTCGCGTGCTCTTGTTTGAACTTCCTTGTTCGTATTGGATCTCGAGCTGTCAAGGTGGCCTCTCATTCGTAGTTCGGCCGTGCGGGTTGTTGTTGGGAGATTGTCTGGGCCGGCCAGGCTGGTTTCTGGGGACCCGGCAGGAGCGGTCAGGAGGCCCAGGGGGCCCAGAGGACGACCAGCATGGGCCACCGTAGCCGTCCAAGTGTACAGCCCATCCGTGTCAGCTCTCGAGCGTCCAACAGTAAACATGCAATTGTGCAGGTGCTTCTGGATGCGTATGGGTACCCGGATGTGATTCTGGACATGTTGCATGCCCGGCACGAGTGCATGTGCATGTACAGTTGCACATGTTCAGTGTCCGTAGACGTGTGTGTGTGTGTGTCCACGTGTATGTATGTGGATGCGCACAGGCATTCTCAAGAGCCGTATGCGTGTACACAGAATGCTATCGCAAGCGGACGTGCGCACTTCTGCGCAAACGCTTTTGCATATGTCTGTGATCGCCCACGGGCAACGGGATTCCCATCATCAGCTGTCCGGTTTTACCCCAACCCACTAGCGTTGACGCCTCTTGGCCTTCCTTGGACACGCGCGGGTTCCTTCAGAGGAATGGGGGCCGGGTCGGGCCAAGCGCACGTTCACACCCAGCGCTGTAACGAAGAGAAGCCGCGCGGCACAGCAGCATCTCCCGAAGTGTAAGGCGCACGGCGATATGACCAGCAGCATATCTTTTTTCGTCATCGTCGTCACCATGACCATCTGCTCCCCGCACCTCAAGCAAAATCCAGCTCTGACTTTCGTGCACCCTCGGGCCCTCTTCGCGATCTGGCGCTTGCATTCACCGCTCGCCCGCCCAGCATGTGGACGGCGCTGGCGGCTGCCCTCCTCAGCGTGGCGACTCTCGCACGCATAGGGGGCGCTGCAGCTGGTCGCGTGGGTGCAGCGGTGAAGAGCCTGACGCGGGGGGATGCGCACGAGACCCTGACGAGCAACCAGCGCGTCTTGGTGAACTTCTACATGCCACACTGCCGCTACTGCAAGGCCCTCGAGCCCGAGTTCGACGAGGCGGCGAGGGAGCTTCAGGAGGAGGGGTCCCAGACTGTCATGGCCAAGGTGGACGCCGTCAGGGAGGACGGCCTGGCAAGGAATCACAGCGTCGACAGCTACCCCACACTGATTGAACAGATAAACGTCACATCCGCCGACCCCGCTTCAGTCTTGGACACGGTTTGCTGCCAAGCATTTCTGCGACGCGAGTTACATGTTTGTGTTGCATGTCGTAGCGTGTCTTGGAAGGCGAAGTTCAGGGATGAGTCCCGAAGCCCCTTGGCGGCCAGTTCGTGGTCCTGGTCGGGTCGCGGTAGGGGAGGGGATGTGGTGGGGGAAGACTAGGGGGGGAGCAGCTGGGCAGGGACGAAAAGGAGGATCGGGGGTGGGGGTAGAGGGAGGAGGGGGCGGCAGGAGGATCGATTGAGCACTTCGTAAGGCAGGAGGCCGAAACAAGGGGTAAGAGCAGAAGACCGTCAGCTCCGCATTCGGGGCAAGCTCGCTCAATGCGTTCGTCCCACCCGGCCCCTTGACCTCCAAGCTGGGAGGACGGATCTTCAAGGGACTCTCATAAAAAGACAGGCACATGGCCGCGGCTACAGGCTGTCCCGGTCGCCACCCCCTCCGCATGTGTGATGTCCTACCCGACACGTCGGCTCAGCCATGCAAGGCGCTGGCTACCCCAGGTCGACGGAGGGGCGAAACGGGAGGAGGGAAGTTCAAGCAAAAGAGGAAGAAACGGTTGGGGTTCGCGTTGCTGCTGCTGCTGCTGCTGCTGCTGCCTAACTACTCTGGTGGCAGAGCGCCTGAGCCGAATCACGCACGGATCTGCTGCCGAGCCGCACGGCACCTCCCGTGGCGCGTCCTGGCTCTGCACGGCGTTTGTGTGGACGTTGACGGCCGCAAGCCTCGAAATGCTGCTGGATGTGCTGCTGCGGTTCCTGTTTCTTCTGCTCCAGCTCTGTCTCTTTCTTTCCCTTTCTCTCTCTCTCTCTCTATATATATATATATATTTCGCTTTTTTGGGTTGGTTCTCTCTCTCTCTCTCTCTGTTGTTGGTTATCTCTCTCTTTCGTTTTTTTGTTGGTTGTTTGTTTTGTTCTCTCTCTCTCTCTCTCTCGCTATATATATACACACGCATGGGTTGGCAAGCCCCCTCTGGTACTGCTCCTCCTCCAGATGCCCGACGTCATGATTCCGTCATAACGTCGACCCCGAAAGGCCTCGACCAATTCCTAGTGGCATCTTGAGTCGTTTGTCGACGGCCCTTAGGCCCAGTACGTGCCCCCAGAGGTTGGAACATAGCGAATTCATGATTCGAGGGGGTCTGGGCTTGCAGCTTGTCCAGCTGCGCCTTCACGACGCCGAGCCCACGACGTCGGCAAGCTTGCTGTGCTGCCTCTTCCTGGCCTTGCGCTGCTCCGGCCGCTCCCCTTGCACTTCAGGAGGACGGCGTAACTACAGCGCTGGCGCCACTGGCTCCACGAGCGCCCCGTCGGGGAGCGAGGGATCTCTAGGCGTTCGGCCTTTCGTTCTACCATTCAATCGAGCATGTTCCTCTACAGGGGGAATGCTCCAACATATAAAAAAAACAGTCTGGTTGCGTTTTGTTTATTTTTCAAATATGTGCGAATTTGTTTGGGGTATGTTTTATTTTCCGTCCAAAATCCGCCTGTAGGGGGGCATGCCCGACCTAATTCTACCACGTCCACGACACAAGGTGGCTGCAGGCGGCCGCACAACCACGGTGGTCCTCCTGCAAGGCAGGTGCTTGCAGAAGTTGAGATTCCGACTGCCAGCTTCTGAGGGTTGTAGAGGCAGAGGCCTCACGCGCTCTGCCCCACAGGGCACAGGCACACGTGCTTCGCCGCACGAGCCCGCATCGGCGCCTCGCTTGTTTCTTCCAGCTCCTGCGCAGTCTAAGGCGTGCCCTGCCCTGCCGGCCGTCTCAGACTCTCGAGCAGTGGCAGGATGCTGAAGTCGTTCTTGCCGTAGCCGTTCTCGGCGGCGTGCCGATGGGGGAAGCGAGAGGGGAAAGGCCTTTTCAGAAGGCGGCTGGGCTTCTCAAAAGCCCTCCGGCCTTCGGAGGGACCCCCTACGTCTGCAGAGAAGGCTCAGGAAGCCTCCCAGAAGGCTGGAGGCCTACCCAGAGCTCCATGAGAAGGCCCGCCCCCTCTGCTTTGCCCCCTGGGGCGCGGTGCAGCCGTTCGCTGTGACGGACTTCCCTCCTTCGCCAGCCGAGCGACGGACGAAGACGGGGTCGACTGCGTGGACACTCGCGCGTAAGCTTCCCGTGTAAGCGAGGCGACCGCAGACATGGACCAAGGGGCCCGGTCCCACGGGAAATCGCGGATCTCCGCCGCCGAACGGGGCGGCACCGGCCGCAGTTTGGGGCAGGGCACCTCCCCCGATCCATGGACTTGGCGACCGCGCGCCAAGTCCATGGATCGCTAATCCACGTTTGTCAGGAGGAAAAGAAACACACAGACACAATTAATCGGCGATCCCCCAGAAAATATGGGAAAATATGGGAATTGGGGGGGAAGACAAAAACCCAGAAAATATGGGAACATATGGGGATTCTTTGTATTTGTGTGTATTTATTTGTGTGTCCTGGGGCCCCTTCAGTTTGCGCGCCCCCGAGGGAGGTCGCGCGTAGGCGCCCTCGCTTCCAGGGCGGCGTGCCGCGCGGGCGGCGGCCCGCGCAGGCCACCCGCGCGAGGTCGTCTTCGCCCCGTGGGTCGTCCTCGCCGCGGGTCGCCGTCGGCGTCGTCGGCCTCGTCCTCGCCGTGGGTCGCCGTGGGCCGTCGTTGGCGGGGTTTTGGCCGCCGTCGTCGACGACGCCGCCGCCGAGGGCTGTCCTCGTCGTCGCCCGGCCGCGGCGGGGGGCTGCCCCTGCAGGCCGCCGCGCGCCGGCGCGCCCCCCGCGGGGGCCCTCGCGCGCCGCTCTGCGGCGGACTCCTCGCCGCCGCCGGCTGCAGCAGGGGCCCGCCTCTGCGGCCGCCACGCTCTGGCGGCTGCTCTCCGTGGTCGAAGAAGAAGAACAACGCCACAAGCTTGTGGAAGTCGATTACTGGAGAGGAAGCGTGCTGCCAAATCATTTCCAGATGTCTAAAACATGTTGACAAACATATTTTAGATCGATGTTAAAAAACAAGAGAAACATGTTGGACACGTTTTTTATAACATGTTCCGACATTATGAACACACTTTAAATTCAAGGATAGGACTGTTAGGGTGCCCATTGTCGTGGCATCCACAACTCTCCGTGGCCGAAGAAGAAACAACGCCATAAACCATAAGCATAAGCTCTTGGCGCTCCGCGCGGACTTCTTGGATCCGCGCTGGGCCCCGCAGGCGGCGCCTCCAGCTCCGCCCTGGCGCGCTCCGCGCACCAGGGAGGGGGGTCCAGCGCAGATCCAGGAAATCCGCGCGGAGCGCCAAACATTTATGCTCATGGCGTTTTTTTTTCTTCTACGTGAGGGCCATCGCGCGGACTCCCGGAGTGCCCCTCCGAATTGTGTGGTGACAGGCCGCGCGGCGTCCTCGAAAGCCCACGAGACCTCACCGCGCGCTCCGTCACCGCGCGGTTCTGGGACCCTGGAGGCCCCGGTGGCCCGAGACATCCTGGGAGAACGACCTGGGTCCCAGAACCGTGCGGTGACCCCGACTCCCGACCGACTCACCACCCAGTTCGGTTACCACACCGTGTGGCTGGTCCCCGAAGCACGGCCGCCACCCCGTCCGCCGCCAGCGCCATGGCCCGGCGACGGGATCCACACGCCGCGCGCCTGTGTCGGAGCCTGGCCTCGAGCCTGGCTGGCCTCGTGGCCTGGCACCGCGAAGAAGGCCGGGTCACCAGAGGCCTGTTTCTCTGCCGGTCTGGGTCAGGGGCTGGCTGCGGTCCGCAGGCGGGAGGGGGCCAGGGGAACCTGCCGCATTCTTGGCCCTGGGGTCATAAAGAGAGGACCCCCCCGTCCTCTCTCAGAGGGGGGGGGCAGCGCTCCAGGCGGCGGAACATGCATGATGATTTCCCTCTGGTATCGTGGCCCCCAGCCATCGTTTCAGTTTTTGCTGCCTGCTACGATTCGCGAAAGGGGGAGCGAGGAGGAGGAGGTTCAGCAGGCACTGCACGGGGTGGCGGCAGCATGTCCAAGGAGGGGGGGGGAGAGGGCGGAGTGCTGAGTGTGAGGAGGATATGGGGACGAGGGCGATGATGAGGATCAGGCACGCAATGAGGCGGGGGAGGAGCCGAGGGAAGCGGGAGGATGGCGAGGAGGATGAGCAGTTGAGGGAGGTGTGGGGCCGGGGGAGAAGCAGGAGGAGGAGGAGGAGCAGGAGCAGGAGCATACCGAGGACCGGTTCGGTGATCGATCCCACGCGCCCGCGTGTTCGAGACGGATCGGCGGATCTATTTCGTCAACGGCCAGGAGGAGAGGAGGCTGTCGGAGAAGCAGCGCACCAGGGGCGCCCTGAAAGACTTTGTCTACAAGCGCGAGCGACCGGCGGTGCAGGAGCTGGGCGAGGGGGAGGTCGACACCTTTCTCGAGGACCCTTTCCTCCCTCTCCTCACCCCAAAGAAGTGTCCACCCTCTCCTCGCCTAACAAAAGTGCGTGGGCAACGCACAACGATAGTTCGTGGGCTCTTCCTCGCCCCATCCTCTTCTGCTGGAGCTCACTCTTCCTCATCCGCCTCCTCTCCTCCTCTCGTGTGTGCATGGGCCTTGGCCACGCTGGATGTCACCCCTTTCTCCATAGATCTGGTAGGTCCACATGTTCCGCCCCCTCCTCCTCCTCGTCTGGCTCATCCTCCTCCACCGCCCCCCTCCCAGCACGCAGGGAGGGAGAGGAGGGATGAGGAGGAGGAGGAGGAGGAGGAGGAGGAGGAGGAGGAGGAGGAGGAGAAGCAGGAGGAGAGTGAAGGAGGAGGAGGAGGAGGAGGATGAGGAGGAGGAGAGGAGGAGGAGGAGGAGGAGGAGGAGGAGGAGGAGGAGGAGGAGAGGAAAACGAGAGGAGGAGGAGGGGAGGAGGAGGAGGAGGAGGAGGAGGAGGAGGAGGAGGAGGAGGAGGAGGGAGGAGGAGGAGGAGGAGGAGGGGAGGAGGAGCAGGAGGTTGGAGGAGGAGGAGGAGGAGGAGAAGGAGAAGGAGGACGTCCTCTTGCTCCCCCGTCACCCGCCACTCCTCTTCCCGTATCCCTTCTTGAAACGTTTGGGAAGTTTGTTGAGACATCTGGGGACTGTGGGCCTCGGGAAAACTCTGAGAGGAGCGGACGTGTTCATCCTCCTCTTCCTCCTCCTCATTCTCCTCTTCCTCCTCCTCCTCTTCCTCCTCCTCCTCCTCCTCCTCCTCCTCCTCCTCCTCCTCCTCCTCCTCCTATTCGGCAAAGCACTGCGATGCGCACGCGCAGTTTTCGGATGTAGCCCCGTCTGGCCTCGATCGGATCAGGGTACGGTCGCGTGTCGCGCCTTTGGTTCTGGCCCGCGACGCCTCGGCGCGACATGTTAAGCACGGCCCAGTCCCCAAGCGTCAACGTCCCGAGCCATTCGAAGTCTGCCGCCCCGCGATGGTCGCAGGTCATGGCGTGTCGCCCAGGCCGCCGCCGCGACACTCTAAGTTAAAGCTCCAGACCCTAGTCTTGGGCGTTCGGACTCAATATCTACGCCATAGTGCGGACAATGTCCACGGGCTCCAGCAGAGACAGCGCGGCGGTGCTGAGCCCTGCACGGGCCACAGCCTTGGGGGGCAGTGTCAGGCCAGCCCAGTTTGCCTTCAGGAGCTGTCTGTGTGCAACCCCAGGCTTAGTTCCTCAGCCGCCCGATCCTATTCTGATCCTCCAGGCTCGCGGAAGAAGCACGCTGACCATGACCAAGATGTCGCGGGATTTGGCCGGGCGCCGATTTTGGCCGACTCGCGAGGAGGATCCACGAATGGACGGTGACCAAGATGGGCGGCGACCAAGATCAGCACCGACGTTTCCACGTTCCGCCATGTGAGCGACGCAAGAACACCAGGTCGATATCGCCGACATTCGCGCGTAAGTTGGCCGCGCAAGGTCGCGCGTAAGCTCCGTGGTGTTCATTGTAGCGTGCCCCGTTGTGCCATCTTGCGTATCACCGTGTCTTTTCGTCGCTCACTTGTCTTTATCATCGTGCGTTCCTCCTCTGACTCCTGCAGGCTGTGGGAGCGGGCTCCTTCGCGCTGGTGGCGCGCGTCAGGCCCAAGTCCGCCAGAGCCAAGGCCTACCTGAAGGCCTCCTCCTTCTCTCTCTCCATCTCTCTCTCTCTTCATTCCCCACTGCCCCCCTCCTCACCCCCCCCTCGTCCACAACCTTCCTTCGCCTCACATTTCTGGAGGACACCTGAGGGGCTCGGGAGAACCATGCTTACACTGTCCTGAAGCCAGAGCTTCGGACCCAGAAGGAAACAAAGTCTTGGTCTGAGGGTAGTGCTCGGCGCAAGGCGTTTTGGCCCAGGCTCTGCAAAGGCCTCTGCCCCAAGAGATCGGGGGTTCGTGCAGACCTGGATGGTCTTGAATCGGCCGCCTGTGAGGCGGCTCTGTGGCTCTTGATTTCAGAACGTAGACCGTCTCCCCCTTCGTCTTCCCCCTCCTCGTCCCTCTCCTCCGAGTCGACCCCCCCCCGCGCCTCCCCCACCCCACCTCCCGTGCCCTCCTCCCTCCTCTCTCAGATGCAGTGTTCGGCGCACCGGGCCATCAAACAACTGCTTTGGATGACAATCGGTATTTTGTGAAGGGGGTCGAGAGCTCGAGCTCCGTCGGGCGCTTCGAGGGCTCACGCCGTGCACGCCGAACACGACGTCGAAGGTATTGCACCCCTCCCCCTGCTCCCGCTCTGACATCCTTCTCCGGGTCCTCCTTCTGGTGCTGAGTCTCCTTATCTGCCTCCCTCGACCGTTCCCCTGTCGACCTTCCAACTTATCGTCCCCGCTATCCTTTCTTGCTTTCCCTCAGTATCATCCCTTCTCGCCCTTCATCCGCTTCTAATTCCTGTCCCCCATGCTGATCCTCACCCTCCTCCCTTTGTCCCATCCCTTCTCTCATCTCTCCCTGCTCTCTTCGCTTCCCCACTACACGGTAATTAATCGATCCTCCTTCCTTCCATCCGTTCTTCCCTCTTTCCTATTACACGCTTTCCTGCCCCTTAACATTCCCTACTTACTCCCTCCCTCCTTCCTTCTCCTCCTCCTCCTCCTCCTCCGCCGCCTCTACCTTGCCAGAGGCCGTCGAGCTTCTGCTGGATTTCCACAAGGAGAATATCTCTTGCGCGGTGGGCCGGGGACCGCCCACCCACCCACCCCCCAGCGCGTCTTCTTGGCTCATCCTCAGACCTCCAAGCTCTTCGCACGATCAAGACGTAGGCTGTTTCGTTGCTTTCGGCGTCGGGGCGCCCTCGACGGGACCGGGGACCTTCAACCATCGACCGAGGATGCAGTCCCGATCCCCGGGAAGTCGTCCAGAGCTCCGGGGACCCCGCGCTGGAAAAGTGATGGCATCGGACAACTGCCCACACCTCTGGAGAAAGCGAGGGGCCTCCTCCACCCGACCCCTTCTGCCGCTCTCCGCCCCTGGCCCACCCGGCCCACCTCGTCCGCCAGCTCCACCTCCCTGTTCCGCCTGGCTGCCCCCCCTTGCCTCATCGCCCGCGCCCCTCTCTCCTCCGCCTCCTCCCCCTGTGTCCGGCTCGCCCTCCTCCCGCCTATGCTCCCTCCGAGTCCGCCCCCTGCTTTCTACGCCCACGACGCGCGGCCCCCCGGGGCTCCCGGCCGCCTCCCCCTTCGCCAGGCCTTCGGCCCCAGGGATGCGCTGCCGAAGGTCCCCCCGGGGGCTCGGCCGCGGGCCCCGGGAGGCCGAGGTCGCGAGGAGGTCGGGGCCCCGTGTCCCCTGCCGTCTCCGGCGGCGGCGAGGCCGGCGGCGGCGGCGGCGGCGCCTCGGCCGCGCCAAGAGGCGGTCCGGCTGCCCCGCGGCGCGGACGCGAGGAAGGACGCCACGCTGGCCATGTGGCGCCCGGGCTTCCAGGCGCCCGCCTGGCCGCCTCCTCGGCCGTCCTCGCCCTCTGCCGTCCAATACCCCCCTGCGGTCAGGAGCTCTTGTCTGCGTAATTAGCGCGCCGCGCCGCCGGTTCTCGCCCGGGTACGCTTCGGCGCGGCGCGCGGACCTTTTTTGTTCCAGCCCCCGAGCGTCAGCGTCTCGAGCTCCTCCCAATGCCCCAGCCCCTCGAAGCGGAGCGACACGCCATCCGCTTGCAAGGCATGGCGTGTCGCCGGGGCCGCCGCCGCGACACGCTTACCAAATGTTCCCGTCCGTGTGTACCACCTTCGGGCCACACGCTGGAGCGGACTGCATCTGCCTCGCCGCCGTCGAAAAAAGGCACAAACTTCGGCCTGAGACGCGTATCTAAGAGGGGTCCGCCCTCACGCATTCGTGGGCGCCGCTTGACCGCGGCAGGCAGACTGTGCGCTTGGAGGCCCGATGTGGCCTCAAGAGGGGCAGTCCAACCCGTGGCCTGCACTCGGGGCTCACGATGCTCTATTGCTGCTCTGCGCGGACAGATGCTCGACAGCAACGGCACCAAGGGCAAGAGGGCAAGGAAGCGTCGCAATGCCGACCAGGCGCGTCGCCGCAGCCGCCGTTCTGCAGTCAACCCGGATGGTTAGGATGGGCAGCCTTCCCAAGGGTACCCTTGCATCCTTGACTCCTCGGCCCATCCTCGGCCGCTTTCGCTGGCCACACCCCGCTCGAAAAGCCTCGCCTTCCACGGCACGTGCACCCTCATCGCGCATCTTTCCTGTACGGGTCGACTGTCTACGCGTGCGATGGCACTGCTCCTCGGCTTGTCGCCTCGCCCCGCGCGGGCGCCAACGTGGCCGTGGCAGCGTGACGTCCGTGGCGGACACGGCCCCTGGCGCGAGACGGAGCGCGCGCGCTCTGCAAAACGAGCGCCCCACCCTGCGCAGGCGGCCACCGTCCCCCGCCCCGGCCACTCAGAGAGGACGCCGCTCCCCAGAGGTGCGGCGCCGCAGCGGCGGGCGGCGACTCGGCCCTGTAGCTTCTCGGGCCTGGCAGGGCCACCGGCCTCC
The DNA here is from genome assembly GCA_963575745.1 of Prorocentrum cordatum. Taxonomy (NCBI): domain Eukaryota; class Dinophyceae; order Prorocentrales; family Prorocentraceae; genus Prorocentrum; species Prorocentrum cordatum. Next base: position 22,862 of record CAUYUJ010005169.1, read on the forward strand.
TCCCCGTACCTCCGGCGGCGGCATGATCTTGCGCCCTGGCCAGCTGGCCTGGAAGGGTCCTGGAGACTGCTTCTCAGCAGCTGAGATCATCGGAGGTGACCGTGACCTGGAGTCGGTGCGGCGCCAGTGCTTCCCGTGGTCTCCCGATGTCTCCCAGTGTAGCCCGTTGTCTCTCGTCGTCTCCCGGTGTCTCCCCGTGCCTCCCGTTGTCTCCCGTTGTATCCCTATCTCTAGTTCGATCCCATGCGCTCGAAGCCTAGTCGTATCCCGGCTATCCCAGATTATCCCATATCCGTTTCCGCATACTGTTATATTGTATCTCGATCCCCTAGCACGAGATCCTTATATGATTCATGTACATGTATCCTTGTTTCCTCTAGCCTTATCCCTATCCCTATCCCTATCCCGAGGCCTATTTTCAGAACCCTATCCAGATCCCCTAGCCCTACATCCCTATTCCCTGTCTGTTTGGTCTATGTCATATTATTGTTTTATGATGTGGTCACTCTCGGGGTCTCCGTCCATGTCCCCTCTCTCTGGCCCATGGTGACTAGACCTGCTTAGGGTATTATGCCGCAATGGTGTAGTTTTAATCCGCATGGTGTTCTTGGGTTTCGGCCTCTGGAACCCCTCATCGCGCCCCGGGCCCATCAAACATGGAGTTGGGACGAAAGACTAATTGCCGCCCAGTAAGCTGTCGGGCCTCTGGAGCCCGCATGTTGAAGACATCAGATCGGCGGATGTCGGCGCGTTCTCCTCGCCGGAGCAGCGTGTATCGGCCCAGCGAGGACAGGGATAAAGTACTTCCAGAGCGCTCTGGAACGCTCTCAGAGCGTACCGGAACGCTCTGAGAAGGCCGCGGCGCCCGAGACATCCTCGAGAACCGCCAGAGCTAAGAGATCCCCGATTCCCGATTGGTCCCGGTCCGATCTTGTCCGTGTCACGGCCTCGTTAGTGAGAGGCCACCGATTCTGCCGAGCCGCCGGCAAGAACTCCTCCACCCTTGGCCTGCACCGCCTTGGTCGGTCGCCTGGGGAGCAGCATGAGGCAGAGTCTCTATTCTCTTCGGGCATTGCCAAGGTCGGCTGCACGTGTCTGCGGCCTCGCGGGTTGGGCCCTCTGGGCCGCGACCCCGCGAGTACGCGGCGTTGTTTTCGCGGGTACCGGCCGCGACCGGCGTTTTTTCGCGGCTGCCCCGCACGGAACGCATCCTCGCGCGACCGCGTGTCGGCGGGATTGCGCCACAGAATCCAGACCGTGAGGGCGCGGATCCGGATATGTTCGCCGCTCGTGATCCTGGAAGCCAGGGGGGGGGGGGATTTTTGCCCAACCGGCTTGAGGAGGTTCAGGACCCTTCTTTGGCAGCTCTCAGGGTCTCTGGGAGTCCTGAGGAGTCCAGGTGTTTTTTTTTTTTTTCCTTTGGAGGAGGTGCCGTCACCCCTCAGTGGCGACTCCCAGGTACAGAGGAGACCCATGCCAAGAAACACCCTGCTTGCCTCCAGGGTGCCCTGGGTTTCTTCGGTTTCGACGGTTTTGCCATGGAAAGCGTGACGCTCCCGCCCCCGAAACCATAATGGACGTCCTGGGGAGGAGGATGAGGAGGAATGAAGCAGGAAGAGGATGAGGACGGAGTAGGAGGGAGGCAAAGGGAGGAAGAGGAGAACAACGCGGAGGGTGAGGATGAAACAGAGGAGCGGAGGAGGCTGAGGAGGAGTAGGAGGAGAGATGACAAGTGAGGGGGGGACGGCGGAGAGGACAGAGGAGGAACTGGAGAAGGAAGATGAAAGAGGGAGGATGGACGGGGGATGGAAGGCGAAGCATGCGGAAGAAGCGAGACGGGTGAACCATGATGAGGATTTAGCATCAGCAGCAGCACGAGCAGGAACATAGGTAATTGATTAGGTGCGTGGGGAACAATTCGGAGTCATGGTGAGTGAGGAGGACTGTCGAGGGAGAGAACGAGAAGGATACGAGTATGGCGGAGGAAGAGGAGGAGGAGGCTGCCGATGGGGAGGAATAAGACTGGGGATTTGGGGAGAGGTAGGACAAGGACGAGAAGGACGTCCGGGAGGCGGACCAGGGCACACAATCGGTCGATCGCGAGGACGAAGGACAGACAGAGAGATAGAGAGAGACAGAGGGAGTCGACGCAGCAGGAAGAGGGAGATGCTGCCAGGCGCCCGACGCGGAGTACCTGCATTACGGCGAGTCCTGGCATGCGGACAGCATCGTTTTGTGGGCTAAGCGCGCGACCTATCCAACTGTTGGCTCCAGGCTCTCCCCCCCCGGAGACACGGGTTGCGTACCTTCTCCTTCCCTTCCCACTTGACGCGTTCCAGAGAAGGGCCTCGTCTTCGGTGCACCACCGCCTTCGGCGGAAGTCAGCGGAAGTAAAACGGAGACATGTCCGCTCGCAGGCGGAAGGTGGCGGAACTAGAAGCAAGATGTCCACATTTTTGAATTGATTGTTTCCGGGGTCGGCCACCTCTTACTTTGTACCCCTCCCTCCTCCTCTCCCTTCTCTCACCCCCCGTCCCCCACCCTTCCCTCCCATGCCCTGCCCCATCCTCCTCCCCATCCTCTCCTTCTCCTCCCTGCTCTCGTCCTGGCCTCATTCTCCTCGTCCTTCCTCCTCGCCCATCCTGCTCTCCCCTGCTCTTCCCTCCCGTTGCCCTCCAAATCTCTGTCCTCCTTCACACCCCCACAGTACGCAGGCACATACAAAATGCGAAATCGGCCAGGCACATACCATACGAGATCGGCCTGCCAGCGGGTGCCCCATGGGATTTTCTTAACTGTCCCCCGATGGTCTCAGGAACCCGCAGCAGCGCTGGACCACACCTGGAGCGTCAGAGATCGAAGAACAACTCTGGCCCACCATTTCTGATCCAAGATTTCTTCTCGTATGTGCCTGTTGCGTGCGTCCCCGGTCCCGCCCTTCTAGCCGCCCCCCCCTCCTCCTCCTCCTCCTCCTCCTCCTCCTCCTCCTCGTCCTCCTCCTCCTCCTCCTCCTCCTCGTCCACCTCCTCCTCCTCCTCCTCTTCCTCCTCCTCATCGACCTTCTAGCCGCCCTCCCCCCTCCTCCTCCGCCCTGCCTCGAGGAAGAGGGTCGAACACCTGAGGAGGTTGGCGCAGGGCCTCGCTCAGGGCGCGCGCGCGCGTCGAAGATCCGTCCACGCCCAGGCCAGGGAGCGGACCGGCTTGGGCAGGCAGGCTAGACCCCTCCCCCTCATTCCCCCTCCTCCTTCTCCTCCTCCCCCATCCCCCTCCCTCCCACTCCTCCCTCCTCTCCTCCTCCTCCTCCTCCTCCTTCTCCTCCTCCTCCTCCTCAACCTTCTCCTGCTCAACCTCCTCCTCCTCCTCCGCTCCTCCTCCTCCTCCTCCTCCTCCTCATCCTCATCCTCATCCTCATCATCATCATCATCATCATCATCATCATCATCATCATCATCATCTCATCATCATCATCACTCGTCCCCCCTCCTCCCCCCCCCTTCTCCTCCTCCTCCCTCCTCCTCCTCCTCCTCTCCTCATCCTCCTGCTTCTCCTTCTCCTCCTCCTCCTTCTCCTCCTTCTTCTCCTCCTCAATCTCCTCTTCCTCCTCCTCCTCCTCCTCCTCATCCTCCTCCTCCTCCTCCTCCTCCGCCTCCTCCTCCCCCATACCCCTCCTCACCACTCCCCTCCCCTCCTCCCCCCCCTCCTCCTCCTCCTCCTCCTCCTACTCCTCCTCCTCCTCCTCCTCCTCCTTCCTCCTCCTCCTCCTCCTCCTCCTCCTCCTCCTCCTCCTCCTCCCCCTCCTTCTACTTGCTACTCCCCCTGCTTCTCCTCCTCCTCCTCCTCCTCCTCCTCCTTTTCCTCCTCCTCCCGCCTCCATTCCTCTTCCTTTGAAAACAATTACTCCCTGTCGCACCTCGATGCCTTCTTGAGGGCGGTCTGGGCGTGTCGCCTGAGACTTCCACCATTCGTGACCCTGAAGTTTAAACATTGATGACAGCTTCACAGATGGAGGGCAGGTCGTTTTCAAAATGTAGCTCTCGCCTCACGGATTGAGGGCAACTTGTTTTCGAAATGTTGTTCTCGCCTCAGCGCCGCGCACATTCGCCTTAAACATTTGATAGACTTCACGGGTTGAGGGTTGAGGGCGGGTGATTTTCAAAATGTGGTTCTCGCCTTTGCGACGCGCACATTCGTTTTACGAATGTGTAAGAGGTTCGCGGATTGAGGGCGGTTCCTTTTCAACATGTGGATCTCGCGTTAGCGCCTCGCACACTCGTTTTTACAATTTTCAGAAGTTTCACAGATTCCCATGGTCAGGGAGCCAGAAACGATGTTGCGGAAGGATTCAGGATGATGAGGGTGCAAAAGCTACATTGGTTCGTTGCGTTGGAGTTCCAGGGATGGTGCTCTGGCACGGTTCAAGATCGTCACGAGGTAACAGTTAGGTTGATCCGTGGAATTCGAATCCCGAGCACAATGTTTTGGCATGAATCAGGATCCTCAGACGGTTGTCTGCCAACGAGGCAAGTCCTTCAGTGGAGATGAACCGTTGTAGGGGCCTACGAAGAGGGAGCTTGGAGGGAGGGTTCATTCCAGCATCGTTGATTACTCTTGGGTTTCCACTGGTCTTCCTCCTCCTCCTCCTCCTCCTCCTCCTCCTCCTCCTCCTCCTCCCCCGTCCCCCCTCTCCCCCATGGGGGCTCACTGGAGCGCCGGGTGCGAGACTCCTCCTCTTCCTTGAGGCCTCGCCACAGCCTGGTGCCTGTGGGCCTTCGCGGGCAGGCTGGCGAACGATCAGATATGTTATGAGGGCTTCGTGTCTCTGTCAGCGACTCGGCCCGGGCCGAGGGGTCGCCCGCAAGGGTGCGACTTTCCCTCGGGGTCGGACTTGGCCCACAGGGGTGCGCCTCTGCCCACAAGGGTGCGACTCTACCGGGTCCTCCTCCTCCTTCTCCTCCGCCTCCCGCCCCAGGGTTTTTGTCGATTCGAGTCGAGTCGAGTTCGAGAAGTCCGATGTCGATTCGATCGGGCTCTGAATTCCGACTCTGGTTTGGCCTTCCGCGTTGCTGCCTCGGCTTGGACCAACGGGCGTCTATTACGATGTTTTCCGATCTGTTTGCCGATCTCTTGAGATTCGATACATCCCGATGGCCGAATCCTTGTCCCGATGCGATGTTGGGCCATCCTGCGTCTGTCGGCCCCCAGGTTCTTTGGGTCTGCTCTCATGGAAGCTTTGAATTCCACCGACAGTCTTATTGCTTGGTGTTCAGCGGCCGTCAGCGGGGAACAGGGGGTAATTAGTGGTTTGTTGGCAAAGGGCGTGTGCTGCTGCTTGCCGCCGGCTGGCTGCCGCTATCAGTTTGCCGCCAGCTGCCGCTGTCTGCTGCGACTCCGCCAACGCCCTGACCAAGACACAGGCTTCCATACCAACGGACGGAAGTCCGGAGGGAAACCTCGACACAGGCACCTAGAAGGACCGATTACTGGGAACCTGCGGGACATGGAGGGGAAGGCGAAGAACCCCAGAACAGCTAGGAGCAAACACTGGGAGCTCTGGGACCTGTGCCGTTCCGTTTTGTGCGCCTCCCGGAGAGGAGGAGGAGGAGGAGGAGGAGGAGGAGGAGGAGGAAGAGGAGGAGGAGGAGGAGGAGATGAGAGGAGGAAGAAGGAGGAGGAGGAGGAGGAGGGGAGGAGGAGGAGGAGGAGGAGGAGGAGGAGGGAGGAGGAGGAGGAGGGGAGGGAGGAGGAGGGAGGGGGGGAGGGAGGAGGAGGAGGGAGGAGGGAGGAGAGAGGAGGGAGGAGCCCCCTTGCCAGCGAGGTTCTCCCTCGCGAAGTACTCGGCCCAGGCCGTCGAGGAGCTGGGCGGCTCAGCCTCCGTGGTCCTGCTGGCCAGCGAGCGCGACGCCCCCGCCGCCGCGGGCGGCGCGGAGGGGCTCCGGGCGCGGCTGGCGGAGGCGGTGCTGCCCCTCGCCGCCTCCGGCGGCCTCGGGGACCGCGGCGCACCGGGGCCCCCGCCAAGCAGGGGAGGTCGGGGTGCTCTTTGGGTTTCTTCATATAAGCGTTGGGGGGGGGTACCTCTCCGGAAGGGAGTCAACCTCGCCTCGTCGCCGCGCCGCGACGGGGGTCGGAGCGACTTCGGCGCTGCGGCGGCTGCCCACGACGGGGGTCGACGTGGGGCTGTCGGCGGGGGTGACGCCCCCCCGACGCTGATTAAGAAACTCGGAGTACCGATGCCGCTATACAGTCAACCCACATGGTAAGGATGGACAACCTCCTCAAGGGTACCCTTGCATCCTTGCCCCTTCGGCCCATCCTCAGCGACTTTCGCTGGCCAACCTTGTTAGAAGAACGCTAAAACGGTTCTCCAAGCCCCTTGCATCCTTACCCCGCATCCTTCTTATACGGGTTGGATGTACCCTTCCCTCGCCTTCCCATTTTTAGGGGGCCTCTTGGGCGGCCCTCGTCGCCGCGGCGGGGTTTGCCTCGACATTCTGGTCAGGACGCGTCCAAGGACAGCTCCGAGGAGCAGCGGCATCCCACCCGAAGCTCAGGGGAGTCGTGGGCGGAACACACACAAACACAAACACAAGCACAAGCACAAGCACAAACACAAACACACACACACACACACACACACACACACACACGGTCGGGAGCTTTGGGACAGCGTGTTGCTCCGCCGGTTCTGGCCTACCATGCTTTGGCGAAACGCGCTGTCCATGTCCCGGCCCCGCAGCGTCAACGTCTCGAGCCTTCCGCCCCGCGGAGCGGAGCGGCACGCTATCCGCTTGCATGGCACGCGTGTCGCCAGGGCCGCCGCCGCGACACGCGAAGCCAAAGTTTCCGACCGTGTCCGCATCCGCGGGCTCGCGGGCTGGGCCCCTGGGCGGCGACCGCGCGGATACGGGGCGTTGTTTCGCGGATGCCTCCTCGCGGAACGTATCCGCGCGACCTCGTATCCGTGGGATCGCGCCCAGCAGTTCAGACCGTGAGGTCGCGGATACGGATATGTTCGCCGCTCCCTGAGGAGGGCGAGTTGAGACACGACCGAGCACGAGAACATGGCATCGGAGCTCCGCGCGGATTTCTCGGATCGGCGCTTGGGACCCCCTGGCGGCGTCTCTGGCGCCGCCCCAGGCGCCCTCCGCGCGCCAGGGAGGGGGTCTAACACCGATCCAAGAAATCCGCGTGGAACCCTGAGAAATTGTTGTCGCCCTCATGCTTAGTGGGTTTCTGGTTTTCTTCCCAGCCGCGTCCCACCCGCGAAGCTCACACCTCACCTCCCCCTTCTCTCTCTGTCTCCCTCTCTCTCTCTCTCTCCTTCTCACATACACTCGCGCGCGTATCAGTCGCAAACAAACAAGCTCTCACGCACACACGCACACATGCATCAGATTCCACGCGCAGCCAGCCGCGCACAGACTTCTAGGTAGTCAAATCAATTTATTTTCGGTGGCGTTGCAACCATCGAGATCCGAATTCGTTATATACAAAGTATGTGAGCAGATGTGTTGAAATAGTAGTTTTTCTGTTTTTGCTGAGACGAGTCACATACATTAAGTGTCTTGATTCCGTCTTTCGAGATCTCGAAATCTCTGTGAACATTTGATTTACGGCGCAGCGTAAGTAATTAAACAACGTATGATCGCCAACATGTTCTATCATTTTTCATTTACGAGCACGGGTTGTGTATAAACATTAGCGGTTGTTTGTAATTGGAAGTATTGGTGGTTTTGCTTAACAGACAAGGAAAAGCAACACGCAACTACTACCAAAGAGCACAACATATGAACATGCTAACAACGAGACGCAAGACAATCAAGCACAGCAAGCAGAAGCTGAGAGAAGAATTTTTGTGGATGAATTCGGTATACATTCTCTGATTATATAAGACCATGTTTATTCGTCGGTTCTAAGAATCTCGCTTTACACGTTATTGTGGAGTTCTCCTTATGATAAAATGCGCGCAGAGGTATGTCCGTAGTCATTCGGTTCAGTCTTTCCGTAACGCATTCTGTGCCATGGTTCATTTCCCAGGCTGCAGCAAGCGTTTATTTTAGATGATTGTGCAAAGCGGTTTCAGGGCATTTTAGATTGGAAAAAGGAGAGTCGTGATGCAACACATGTGCTACAGACTGTGGAGCAGAAGAGAAGTCAAGACCCGAGAGTTTTAGAAGGTGACGAATTCATCTACAGACGCGTTATTCATTGCTTGTCTTGGGTTATTGCGCGGGCTTTTTTTTCAACTTTCCTCAGAAGGCAACATTGGAATATAACCAGTTTTGGATTACAGGAAGGAGATTATTCAGGCCCTAAGAGTGGGGCGGAAGAGGCGACACGAAGACATGGCTTTTAGCTTCACGGGATGTTCTCAGCCGCTTGAAATTCCGCATACCGACAGCTGGCGTTCATTGATTGGCGTTGCAGCTGTCCCCTGGAGATACGCTCAACAAGACGTGTATGCTTGATTTAGCGTCGTATTGCGCGGTAGTTTCTCCACATCAGCATCATGATGTCACGCGGGTTAGTGGCGCAAAATGGAAGATAATGACGTGAGGGTTTGAAGCAACATTTGAGTTGTTAAAGGCTATCATTCAAACATTGTGGGTATGTGCCCGATCGACGGACTTGATTCAGTTGGCCATTTCGAAATCTGATCAGAGTATTCCTTGCGTTGAAGATTACATCGGCCATTCAGGAAGAGTGTCTAAGGAAACGTTGCCAGGGCGAGAACGATTGGAACGAACGAATGCGTCCACGGTCGCGCGATTATAGCATTAATACGTCATCGTTGTAAGGTTCTTGTGGCCGTTTCATTTTGCGCGCTGCCCCCGTCGTCTGCGATGGAAGTTTAGGCCGTGCTCTGCGTCGTCCTATTCAGCCCGCGCGCTTTACATTGAAACAGCGTAAGGATGCTTGACATGTCCTTCGTCAACATGCCATCGAGACGTTTTCATTATTGGGTCCAGCCGACGCCATCAATTGCGACACTTGGAAGGAATTACAGCGCGTCGCCTCGAGACGCGATACGTTGGCGTTATTTTTAAAGTTTCGATGCAGGTTGGAGAGGTAAACAACGGGATGCGCATGGTAGTTCTGAGCATACAAATGGCGAAGCTATGCGTATATTTATTCACCCATTTCGACAGTTGGAAACAAGAACCGTTGACAAGGACGCAGGCGAAGTGATGGGCAGAGTTTTCGAGATGTATCACGCATATTTGGGTGGCCTCCAGCCAGCGCCGCCGATCCGAGACGCTCCGGACGCTGGCGGTCGACGCGACGGCGACGACGATGACGACGACGGCGACGCCGACGACGGACCACTTACGCATAACGGGAGGAGGGGGGCGGGGGGCGGGAGGAGGGGAAGGGGGGGGGGGGGAGGAGCGAGGAGGGAGGAGGGAGGAGGGAGGAGGATGGGGAGGAGGCTGAGGCGGGAGAGGAGGAGGACGAGGAGGAGGAGGAGGAAGGGCAGGAAAAGCAGAATGAGGACGGAGGAGGGAAGAGGATGAGGAGAACGAGGATGAGGTCGAGGATGAGAACGAGGACGTGGTCGATGATGATGATGGTGATGATGTCGATGCGGATGCTGATGCTGCTGATGATGACGATGATGATGGTGGTGATGATGGTGGCGTT
>CAUYUJ010005169.1:37500-60000 GCA_963575745.1 Prorocentrum cordatum
GAGATTTGGGAAGGGCTACTTGTCTTGTTTCCTGCGTTCAATGTAATTTTGATCCCGATTGCATTACCTCCGCAAAAAAAATAGCCTGACGAAGGACCCAACCATGTGCAGTTGTGAATGCCGCAATTGTGAATACCATCTTCACTCGCGCTCCCTATGGGGCCACGAACCGTGCGAGGGGCGTGCCGAAATTCGTCACGGGGTACACAATACGAACAAAGACGGTCGGTCTGAGTGCGAGAGGCTAAGAACGGGTGAGCCTGAGCGCGAGTGAGTCTGATTGTGAATGAGTCTGCGTGCGAATCAGTCTACGTACATAAATGTGGACGCTCCTCCCGAGGATCGCGCCCGCTTCCTTCCCTTTCTTCTCTGCATCTTTGCCTGTGCGCGCCGATGTCCATGGCTGCTGGCGCGGCGCCGCACGGAATCCCCGCGACGCGCGCTGGTCGCCCCGAAGGGGTCCCGGCGACGCGCGCAGGTCGTCCGCTGTGCGCAGCGGGGAGAGCGAGCAGGCTGGCTGATAGCGGGCAAGCCTGTGGCCGCTGGGCAGAGAGACGACGGGGGCGAGCGAGGCTCTGGTCAGAGCGCAGCGCGAAATTCCCGGGACGCGCGCTGGTCGCCCCGAGAGGGTCCCAGCGACGCGCGCAGGTTGCCCGCGGCGCGAAGCCAAACAGTCAGACCGTCGAGAGACGGCGAGGCTCGGGCGGGCCGCTCCTCAGGTCAAGCCTCGCGGATAAACTCGGTGAAGCCCAGCTCCCTGGCGAGGGCCGTCGCCTCCCTTTGCACCGCCTCGTGCGCGCAGCAAACTGCTCCAGCTGCTTCCGCAAGCCCTCCGGCGGCCCTGCCAGGAAGAACTCGATGCGCGGCGCCCGCATGAGCAGGAGGTCCTCGTGGCACCGCCCGCATGCGTCCCCCCCCGCCCAGTACAGCGTTTCGCGGCGCCACAGAGAGCTCCACCGAAGGCCCCAGTGGGACCGCCCGCTTGCGTTCCCTCAACCCATTACGGCACGCCCCTCACGCGTTTCGGGGCCCACCGAAAGCGGCACCCACAACGCGTTACTCACAATTGCATATGGTTGGGTCCTTCGCCAGGTCTGCCCTGCCGTTATCGGCCCCCACCTCCTCCCCCCCCTCTCCTCCTCCCCCTCCGCCTCCTCCTCCTCCTGCTCCTCCTCCTCCTCCTCCTCCTCCTCCTCCTCCTCCTCCTCCTCCCCTCCTCCTCCCCCTCCTCCTCCCCCTCCTCCTCCTCCTCCCCCCTCTCCCCCGGAACGATTTCTGATGGCCCCGGGGCCCGGAAGCGTCCTCCATACGCCGAAGACAAAGACGAGGTCGCCACCACGCGGCCTCCGCCACTTGGCCGCCATGCGAGTTCCGCCACTGGGACCTCAGGTGAAGCTCCCAATGAGGCAACGAAGCCTGTGAGATGTGCCCAAAGGACACTCCTCCTCCTCCTCCTCCTCCTCCTCCTCCCTCCTCCTCCTCCTCCTCCTCCTCCTCCTCCTCCTCCTCCTCCTCCTCCTCCTCCTCCTCCCCCTCCTCCTCGCAACGCTTTCCTAGGTGATGCTGGGTGGGGGACAGGCAAACCTGTGTCCTAGGTGGAGCCCCCCATGGGGCCACGAAACGCTGTCCTGGGTGGGGGAGACGCATGCGAACACCCCCACTGGAGCCTTCGGTGGAGCTCCCTATGGTGCCACGAAACGCTGTCCTGGGTGGGGGAGACGCATGCGAACACCCCTATTGGGACCTTCGGTGGAGCTCCCCATGGGGCCACGAAGCGCTGTCCTGGGTGGGGGAGACGCATGCGAACACCCCCAGTGGGACCTTCGGTGGAGCTCCCCATGGGGCCACGAAACGTTGTCCTGGGTGGGGGAGACGCATGCGAACACCCCTACTGGGACCTTAGGTGGAGCTCCCTATGGGGCCACGAAACGCTGTCCTGGGTGGGGGAAACGCATGCGAACACCCCCACTTGGGCCTTCGGTGGAGCTCCCTATGGGGCCACGAAACGCTGTCCTGGGTGGGGGAGACGCATGCGAACACCCTTATTGGGACCTTCGGTGGAGCTCCCGATGGGGCCACGAAACGCTGTCCTGGGTGGGGGAGACGCATGCGAACACCCCTACTGGGACCTTCGGTGGAGCTCCCTATGGGGCCACGAAACGCTGTCCTGCGTGGGGGAGACGCATGCGAACACCCCTATTGGGACCTTCGGTGGAGCTCCCTACGGGGCCACGAAACAGTGTCCTGGGTGGGGGAGACGCATGCGAACACCCCCACTTGGGCCTTCGGTGGAGCTCCCTATGGGGCCACGAAACGCTGTCCTGGGTGGGGGAGACGCATGCGAACACCCCCAGTGGGACCTTCGGTGGAGCTCCCTATGGGGCCACGAAACGCTGTCCTGGGTGGGGGAGACGCATGCGAACACCCCTACTGGGACCTTCGGTGGAGCTCCCTATGTATGGGGCCACGAAACGCTGTCCTGCGTGGGGGAGACGCATGCGAACACCCCTGTTGGGACCTTCAGTGGAGCTCCCTATGGGGCCACGAAACGCTGTCCTGGGTGGGGGAGACGCATGCGAACGCCCCCAGTGGGACCTTCGGTGGAGCTCCCTATGGGGCCACGAAACGTGTGAGGGGTGTGACGACATGGGCGGTGGGGACGATGATGAAGACGATGATGAGGATGAGGATGTGGATGAGGATGATGCTGCAGATGATCATTCTGACGGAACAGAGAAGAGGAGGGGGAGGAGGGAGGAGGGGGAGGAGGAAGGAGGAGAGGAACGCGGGGCACCGTCTCTTCAAAACGAGGGCCCAACACCACAGGATGGTTGGGAAATAGTTTTGAGACCCGAATCCAGACCCGAGAGTGCAGCGGGCCCAAATCCAGACCCGAGAGTGCAGCTACCCAGACTCCAGAGTGCAACCGGCCAAAATCCAGACGCGAGTGCACGGCAGACCCAAATCCAGACCCAAGAGCGCAGCCGGCCCAAATCCAGACCCGAGGGTACAGATGTGTTCAAACGGTTTCATTTTAAGGTGGAATTCGCTGCGTTATCGAATTTAAACAAGACCCGAAATTGGAGCCGCAATCCGAAAGTGACGTCCAGAATCCGTTTCGGTAGAGGTGTTGAAATGAGCTAAGTTCCCACGCACGCATGCTTGTCGAGACCCTGCGTCGGTTTCGAACGTTTCGCACTCGAATAAGTTGGCCTTGAGTTGCGTTCAGACCGTTGAGACCCGAAATTGGCGCCTTCAAGCAGATGCGTTTAAATGGTTTGGGTTTCAGGCATAGACCGTTCTCGAGTTTTCGTCAGAATTCTTGCGCGATCTTGACGCACTTCGAAGCTGATTTATTCGAATGCGAAACGCTCGATTGCGCAGGGACCCCGACGCAGGGCGTCGAGAACCATCTCTGCGTAGAGCCCCAAACATTTGAACACATCTACTAATGGCTGTGGTTTTATAGTCGCTCGAGGCCCCGTTATCTAAATGCGAAACGTTCGATGCGACAGGGCATCTCGACGCAAGGCGTCGAGAACCGTCTCTGCTTGAAGCCGAAACCATTTGAACACATCTGCTCAGGTGGCTTGTGGAGACCAGTTTCCTCTATCGCCTGAGCGCGCTTGAAGGCTGGTTTATTTGAATGCAAATCGTTCGTTCGTAGAGGCCCGAAACTGGATGCCAGATGTGTTCAAATGCTTTGGGACTGCGCAGAACGATTGTTCTCGACACCTTGCGTCAGAATTCCAGCACCATCGAACGTTATGTATTCCTGTAAATTAGCATGAGACCATTGAGATTCGAGAGTGTGTCCATAAACCATTTGAGCAGATGTGTTCAAATGGTTTGAGTCTCTGTGCAGGGGCAGTTTTCAAGACCTCGCGTCAGGATACTTGCGCAATCGAACGCCTGGCACTCAAATAAATTAGCTTCGAGCGACGTGGAGACCATTGGGGCCCGAAGTTGTCTCTAAACAATTTGAGCAGTTGCGCTCGAATCGTCTGGGCCTCTATGCAGAGACGGCCCCCGAGATCTTGCGTCCAGATTTTTGCTCTATCGAACGTTTCGTATTCATACATACATATATATAGCCTCGGGTAACGTTCAGACCAGTGAGATCCGAAATTCGCGTTTTCAAACCATTTGAGCAGATGCGTTCAAATGGCGTGGTCTTGAGGCAGAAACGGTCTCGAGACCTTGCGTCGGGGCCCCCTGCGCTACGGAACGTTTCGCATTCAGATAAATTAGTTTTGAGCGTTTTTTGTTTGTTTGTCGACCGTTTATTTCTGCGCGCTGCCCTGTTCCGGCGCGTAGGGCGCAAAACAATGCATAGTTGCATTTCAGAGCATTTCATCATTTTTCTTCGTTGCTTTTTCTCGTGTTGTTCCCGTCCTCCTCATTGTGCTCGCATCGGCTTTGTCGGGTCTGTCCGCTCTGTCCGCTCTGTCGGCTTTGTCCGCTTTGCCCGCTTTGTCTGCTCTGTCAGTTCTGGTCGCTCTGTCCGCTTTTCTCGCTCCGCCCACCTGTCGCGCAGCCGCTGTTCGTGCCGCCATGCTCCGGGAGCCCCGAAAGATCGATCTCCACTCTGTCGGTTGTGCCCGCTTTGTCCGCGCTGTCTGCTGCGTCCGCTGCGTCGGGTGCGTCGCCCCGTCCGCTTCCCGCTCCGTCCGCTTTGTTCGTTTTGTCCGATCTGTCCGCTCTGTCGGTTCCGTCGGCTCTATCTCTGTCGGTTCTCTCTGTCCGCTCTGTTTGCTCCGCCGACGAAGAAGACAGAACCGTTGCTCGCGCCGCCCTGTTCCGGGGGTCCGACCACGACGATCGCGGCCGTCTTGGGCTTCTCACGCTGATTTGGAATAGACATCGGCGTCTTCTCGGGTGTTCGGGGTGTTCTTGGGCGCATGTTAGTTAGGTTGGACGCGCGCGCAGGCGCTATAAGCAGGGGGAAAGGGGCGGACGAGGAGGGGGAGGATACGATGATGATGAGGAGGAGGAGGAGGAGGAGGAGGGGGAGGAGGAGGAGGAGGAGGAGGGAGGGGGGGGAAGAGGAGGAGGAGGAAGAGGAGGAGGAGGAGGAGGAGAAGGAGGAGGAGGAGCTGGAGGAGGAGGAGGAGGGAGGGTTGAGCTCTTGTCCTAAACCCGTTCTCATAGTCTTTCGGCTGTCGCCATTTGCCTAGGCCTTATGCCCTAAGCCTTAAGTTTCAAACCTTGAGCCCTTGACCCCTGAGCCCTAAACCCTAATCCCTGGGCCCCAGCCCCCATCGCTAAGCGCTATCCCTGAAGCCCTGAGCCCCGAACCCGCAAGCCCCGAACCCTACGCCCCGAACCCTGGGCCGCAAGCCTGCAAGCCTTGAAAACTAAGAGCCTATAAAGATTAAAATCCTGATGCCCCTTCCGCCCCCCTTAAGTCCCTCCTTCGGCCGCCCCCCCCCCATTTTGGCGCACCCCTCACGCAGATCCTTGCCCTCGGAGCGCCAGGAATGGCGTTTTGGGAGGATCTGCAAATCCCAGGGCGCGCCCCTCACGCAGATCCTTGGCCTCGGAGCGCCAGGAATGGCGCCCGCCCCCGCGGCGGGCGAGGCGGCCGCGGGCGCTGCGGCCCCTCCTCTGCGAGCTCGCGGGAGGGCGGCCCGGCGGACGCGGGGTGGCGCGCCGACCCTTCGGCGGCGCAGGCGGCCGCGGGCCAGCTGGGCGGTGCGCCCGCGGCGACCGCGGGGGGCCCTCCGTCGCACAGGGACTCGCGTCAATAAACGTGGATCTTGCGTGCAACCTCTCCGCCGCTGGGCGGCGTCCCTGCATCGCACAGGGACTCGCGTCAAAAAACGTGGTTCTTCAAATCGGGTCGTCACGCGCGCGGGCCGCATCGCCTATGCAGCCGCGTCCCAGGTGTCTTTGCGCGGCCGCGTCGTCGTCGTTTTGAAAAGAATATCAACGTCGTCGTCATCGGTGTCGTCCTCGTCGTCGTTTTGCGAGTCGCGTGTTGATACCGCATCGAGATCAATATGTCTTGGGTCATGGGTGGGTGGGACACGGTCAAGTGGGCTGCAAGTTTGGGCTAGTGGACCCTAACCCCTAATCCCTGAAACCTTACCGCTAAACCCTAAGCCCTAAGCCCTCGGCCCCGAACCTTCAGCCTTAAGCCCTGGGCCCTAAACCTCAACGCGGTTTCATAGCCATTTTGCTGGGAAGTTTGTAGTTTTACACATATATGTGATTATAGAAAATATAATCAGACTGTCCTGGAGGATCCAGGAAATCCTGCAGCCCTTTGTTGCTCGAGAAAAAGAGCGACCCTCACCTCCCCCCTTTCTCCGCGAGGGGGGTGGGTGCGCGTGCATGGTAGCGGAGCTCGCTTGAGGTTCGCGGGCCGCTCCGCACCCAGGCGAGCTCCAGGAGCCCCTCGAGAGGGCCCAGCGGCGCGACGCCGCGGGTCCAGCGGCCAGCGGGACGATCCACGCGGCCGCCGAACGAAGGACCCCTTGCGGGTCAGAGCTGCGGTCAGACCCGCGCTCTGGCAGCGGAGGCCAGCCAGCCAGCAAGGGCAAGGGCAAGGCCACGCTGAAGGCCAAGAAGCCGAATAAGCGAGGAGGCAGAGCGGCGGACACGCGTCAGCACCGCCAGCTCCGAGGGAGCGCCTTTAGGAAGCTTGCGGCGTGCGGCAGCGCGGCGAAGCTCACTCAGGAGGAGCGAGCAGCGGTGAAGAGGCAGCTGGCGAGCGACATCGAGAGGCTAGAGAAGCGTGTCATTGACGTGCTCGACGACCAAGATGGAGCAGCAGCTGCAGCAACTGGTCGATCAAGTTCAGAGGCTGACGACGGAGAGTCAGAACATGAGGCAGGAGCTTCAGAACAGGGACGTGGCGATCGCAGAGATGAGAGGACAGCTTCAAGGTCAGCAGCAGGCTCAGCAGCAGGCTCAGCAGCAGCGGGTAGCCCCGCGCGGCGAGATGATGGATCCGAAGATCCTTCACAAGGTGAAGCCGTTCGACGGCCAAAGGTCGAGCTGGAAGACGTTCAGCTTCCAGTACAGAGCGTACCTGATCGCCCAGGATCGGAGGTACCGAGATCTTCTGGAAAGGTGCGAGGACGGAGCCCAGGAGGTGGACAACGTCAACCTGGACCCGCAGGAGGAAGAACTCAGCACGCAGTTGTACTACGGCCTGGTCCTGGCCATGCCCGAGGACTCGGTGGGCGAGCTGATCGTGAGGAACAGCCCAGTAGGAGAAGGAGCCGAGTGCTGGAGGAAGCTTCAGAAGGAGTACAACCCGAGCGAGGCAGGCAACGTGCTGGCGATGTGGACCAAGCTCACGGACACGAAGTTCGACGCCAAGGAAGACGTGATGGTGAGCATCAGCAAGCTGGACGAGGACATGGCGAGGTACCAGAAGATGGCAGGAGAGCCCGTCTCGGACCTGATCAAGCGCGGCATCCTCACAAAGGCGCTGAAGGATCACGACGAGCTGCAGAAGCACGTGTTTCGGAACAGCAGTCGGTTAAGTACGTACGAGCTTCTGAGAGCCGAGGTAGTGTCGGCGTTGATGGCAGAGCGAGCGGTTCAGGACGACCCGATGGAGATCGGAGCGCTGAAGGGCGGAAAGAGACCGTGGAAAGGCCGCGGCAAAGGGAAAGACGGCAAAGGCAAGGAGAAGCCAACGAATCCCGACGCCGAGATCGAGTGCAACTACTGCCACAAGAAGGGCCACCGCAGCGCAAACTGCCGAAAGCGGATCGCCGACGAGAAGAAGACAGCCGAGAAGGACAAGAAGGACAAGAAGCAGTTCCGAAAAGAGAAGGCAAAAGAAAAGAAGAAGATCGGGGCAGCGGCAGTCAGGGAGCTCGAAAGGTTACGACAGACAGGAGTGGGCACAGGATCAAGCTCGGGAGCACCGACACAACAGATGCTAGGAAGTCAGGGAAGCGCCGACAGCGCGATGACTCAGCAGGTGCTGCGCCCAGTCAACTGTGCGCTACAAGCGAAGATGATTCTGGCCCTGAGGGCAGAGGTCACAAGAAGCGCAACCACACGATCGACTGGAAGTACTGCTTGCCTGGCTACTACCAATATGACTGCTGCTCTTGCAAGAAGACCTTTGAAGGATGGCGATGGCACTACGATCAGTGGCAGCTGGACTACTGTGCCGTGTGTGCCGAGTACTGCCTGGACAGCTTCAAGGACGGGGAAGAGCCAGACGACAACAAGAAGCCAAAGCCAAAGAAGCGCAAGAAAGGCTAGATTCGTCGCTGACGGCTGTAAGTACTGCGATATGCCAGCTGCGGTGAGCCCCGCGCTGGCCGGCCCCAGGCCTGTTACCATCGCTGGTCTTCGGCCCGTGGATGAAGATCAGAGCCCTGCGGATGACCGATTGCGGTTAGCCCCGCTTCGGAATGCGATCATGCTAGATTCAGGTGCGCAGATCAGTGCGATACCGAGGTCACAGGTGACCAAGCACAACTACACGCCGACGGACAGCAACGTTGTCGGCTTGAAGGGCATAGGAGGCGAGGAGATCGAGAGGTACGGCCACGTGGAGCTGAACCTATCCCGAGGAGGAGAGGTTATTCAAGTCGGTGCTGAGGTTGCCGATGTGGAGTACCCAGTTGTGGCTACAGACGCTGTAGTACAACGTGGTCAGAGTGTTCTTCATAGCCCTGCAGGTCACTGGATCATCAACGGTACCATCGAGCCACCTGACGGAGCTGAGTTCGTACCTCTACGTCGTCACCAAGGCAACTACTACTTAGAGTACGATCACATCATCGACGGCCAGACTCAACCAGAAGCTTCAAAGGTAGCTGCGGTACGAAAGACACTACCAAGGAAGGTACCAGCTGAACAGGAAGCTGGATCTTTGCCGAAGGTTCTAGGTCCCGAAGCCGATGAGACCACAACTGTGCCAACGAGAGTGTTGAAGACTCCTCATCAACCTAGTGCTGCGGAGAGGGCCGCGCACGAAGGGCATCATCTACCTTTTCGGCCTTGGTGTCCCATCTGCGTGCAGGCTCGAGCGGACGATGACCCCCACCACGCTCAGGAACCAGCTGATGAGAACAAGATCCCGAAGGTGGTGTTCGACATCTTTTACGTAGGGACGGACCAGCTGGCTGCGAAGTACAAGCTTAAAGGAGGTTACTTCAGCATCAGGGAGAAGACGTCGATCACGAAGGCCGAGATAGACCAAGCGGTCTCTGTCTTGAATGTTATCGACTGTAAGATCTTGGCTCAGGCGACGTTGTACGCGAACAAGGAGATGGATGACTACAAGGTGTCCTTCCTGCTAGGCGTGCTGGAAGCTTGGGGTCACACAACAGTCATACTTCAGACAGACCAGGAGCCTGCCACCATGGCTCTGGCGCAGGCAGTTCGAGATCGCAGATCACACTCAACCTTGGTGCGGGGATCACCGCCCTTTTCCAAGCAGAGTGCAGGCTACGCTGAAGGAGGTAACAAGCTAGCAGCTGGTCTACTTCGAGCCTACAAGCTGAAGCTGGAGCACAAGCTGGGCAGCGAGATCAAGATGACGGATCCGATCGTGCCATGGCTTGTGAACTCGGTGGGGTGGATGATCACCAGATTCCAGCCTCGCAGTCACGGAGGTTCCTCCTACAAGATGCTCTACGGCAAAGAGTACAACGGCGAGATTGCGGAGATGGGTGAGCAGGTCTGGTATCGGATCTCAGCCCGAGTTGCCGCGGGACGTGGCAAATGGGAAGCCCGCTTCGCAAAAGGAATCTGGGTTGGTAAGAGCGAGCTGGACGACACACATCTCGTGATTGATCCTGAACGTGGAGTGCAGAAGGTCAGAACGGTGCGAAGGATGCCTGAGGAGTTCAGGTGGCAGCCCGAGCTCATCCAGCACATCAGGGTGACGCCCTGGAAGCAGACGCCCGACAAGAGTTCAGGAACCATCGGACGCAGCATGTACATCACGGAGCGCATGATCGATGCTCATGGTCCTACCGACGATTGCAGGAAGTGCAGTACAGGATACGGTTCGCATTCGGCAGCCTGCCGACAGCGTTTCGAGACCATTCAGGCCGACTTGCTGCGCGAGAAGTTGGCGAAGGACCCTGTGGCCCCTGAGGCTACAGTCGTGGTGCCAGCGCCGGCTGCGGGAAGCCCCGCGCCTGGAGCCGCACCCGGAGGAGCAGCGGCATCAAGCAGCAGTGAGGTTGCGGTGAGCCCCGCACCTGCTGCCAGCGACGTAGCTATGGTTCCTGGCCCAGGAGAGGCTGAGGTGCAGACAGCCATGGACACGGAGAGTGGAGAGCTCAGGAGCGACTTTCGGCGAAGTGCCCCAGGTGAAGTTCGTGAAGGAGCTGAGGTCAAGAAGCCCAGGGTAGCAAGCATTGGGCATCTCTCTGTCTGCGAGTTGGCAGTCTGCGAGGAGGGCTACGACGAGAGCTTCGACCCCATGTGGGATCCACACCCAAAGCGCAGTGCGAGATGTTCCGAGAGGTGTGAGAAGCACTCATCACGATGCCAGTTACGAGAATGCCATCAAGCTGAGTGTGCATGCAGGAGATGTTTGATGAGCCACATCGGCACAATCAGGAGCCACTTAGGAGATCCTGAGGAGCAACAGGTGGAGCAGATGGTTGAGGTGAGCGCCGAGCTGCATGAGAAAGACCAGTGGAGCCCAAAGACGATACACTACGATTACTACACTGGAGAGCCTCTGGATGAGGACCTGTATCAGAAGGGTCGCGACGACGAGCTGCAGGCCATGAAGGACTACGGGGTCTACGTGGAAGTGGCGACATCGACGGCGACCGACGGCAAGCACATTGGAGGTTTCCCGATAGCCCACATGAAAGAAGGAAAGGTCAGGTGGAGGTTCGTAGCAACCGAGGTGAACAAGTACGAGGTCAGGGAGGACAACCACCAAGGCACGCCCCCGCTCATGATTGTCAGAGCGACGCTGAGCCGTGCCGCTTCAAGTCCAACTTCCAGCGGGCAGCACCTGCGGAAGATACAAGTCTGGGACGTCAGGAAGGCTTTCTTCAACGCTGACTTAGACGAGACGATCTACGTGCATCCTGGGAGAGAGCTGTGTCCGCCTGGAAGGTGCTGGTGGTTACGCAAGGCCATGAACGGCACCAGGAAGGCGTCGCAGATGTGGGGTGAGCTTGTGAGAACTACTATGGACGACGGTCATTGGGAATGCTTGGTCGGAACTCCTAACGTGTTCTACTTACCTGCTAGCCCCAACACAGCCCCCTTCGACGAGGATAGCACAGCGATCTGCCATGGCGATGACTTTCTTGCTGAAGGCTACGACGAGCAGCTGGACGAGCTGGACGAGTTGTTGAAGCAGCAGTTTGAGGTCACGGCCAGCGCCAGACTTGGACCAGGAGCGGTAGGGCAGACTACATACCTCAAGAGGACGATCGGCTACACCGACAAGTTACCAGGTTGCGAGGAGCCAGGTTTCTTCTGGACTGCCGATCCCAAGCATGTGGACTTCATGATCAAGTGGACGCAGAAGCGAGGTTGTAAACCAGCTCCCACTCCAGGAACGAAAGCTACAGGACAAGGCCGACGAGACAGCCTAGACCTTCTTTCCAAGGATCGTGCTCGAGAAGTGGCGGGTGCAGCTGGCACCGCTCTTTACCTTTCTTCGGACAGGCCCGACACGATGTACGCCAGCAAGACAGCGATGCAGCACGTCTCCAACCCGAACGTCTTGATGCATGCGCGTGTTCAGCGGCTTGGAAGGTACTACGAAGGACAGCCTGTGTTGGTCTGGTGTTACCCACTTCAAGGTACTCCTGAAGGCATTCGTGTAGATGGTGACGCGGATTGGGCACCTACGAGTGAACTACAGCGGCGATCTACCAGTGGAGGAGCTGTGAGGTATGGTGACCACACTTGGGACTGCTACTCAGTGACGCAGAGTACGATAGCCCTAAGTTCAGGGGAATCCGAGATGTATGCCACGGGAAGTGCGACAGCCAGAGGACTTCAGTGTAAGACTTACCTGATCGAGACCCAGAGGCCCTGCAACCTGAAGATCTATAGTGACAGCACAGCTGGACGTGGGATGTGCAGCCGAGTTGGGGTGGGCAAGGTCAGGCACCTGGAGTTGAGGTACTTGTGGATTCAGGAGCGGTTGCGTCTCAAGGCGTTCGAGCTTCACAAAGAGGACACCAGCAAGATGACAGCCGACATGCTCACGAAGTACAGCGAGTGGCCGACAATCGAGAAGCATTGCACCACTCTCAACCTCAGGTTCGGAAAGCAGTTGAAGGGCTTGAGCGCGATGGCAGTTTTCACGGAGGTCGTGACGAAGGTGTCAGGCGAGAAGGTGACAGTGTACGGAGGTTCTGACGAGGTTGCGGTTTGCCCCGCGCCTGTCAGCCACTACGTGGACAGCGAGGAGTTCTGGTTCTTCCTGAAGTTGGGACTTGTTGTGGTGACTGCAGCCAGTGTGTTTTTACTGGGGTGCTGGTGTGGTTGCTACTTCAAGAACTTCTACGACAAGTTCCTCCTCCAGGGTGCGGTTAACCCCGCCTCTGGAAGCACTTGCACACCATCTGCGCGGGCTGACGTCGAGTTCAAGACCGTGTGTGTACAGCAGGACAAAGGAGCAAGGCACAAGCTCTTAAGCACGTTTCTTGTAGCTGACCTGCGAGCTGTCTTGAAGGCCAAGAGCCTGGCCGTGTCAGGGATCAAGGAGGACCTGGTCACGAGGATGATCAAGCACGGGTGTGTTCTGTCGGATCGCCAGGCCAAAGAGATCGAGCAGCTGCGGGTGATGGCTACAGCGCGTGGACCTCTTGCCAAGCTGAGCTTGCAGGACATCAGCAGTCCAGAGGCCGCGCAGAAGTGGATCGAGACGTTCAAGAGCGAGTGCTGAGACCGTTCCAGAGGCTCTCAGGTGATCCACGGAGAGGGCCAGGAGAATGGTCGCAGGAAGCACTACGACAGCCGAAGGTGAGCTTTCTTTTACAGGCTGCGGTTTGCCCCGCGCCTGCCCTCTGCGGTTAGCCCCGCGATGGGCTTAGGTGGGCAGCGCCGTTGCGAGGCCTGCTAAGGGAGCACAAAGTGGTTTCCTTGTGGCTCACTTTTCTCGGCTGGAGGCCGAGCCGCTTCCAGCGCCCAAGGAGAGGTGCTGGGAAGTTTGTAGTTTTACACATATATGTGATTATAGAAAATATAATCAGACTGTCCTGGAGGATCCAGGAAATCCTGCAGCCCTTTGTTGCTCGAGAAAAAGAGCGACCCTCACCTCCCCCCTTTCTCCGCGAGGGGGGTGGGTGCGCGTGCACATTTGGCTGTCACCACTAGGTGGCGGCTGCGGCGGGGCGTTGCTCTGGCACGCGGCTCCTTCGCCTAGAGCCTCGAACGCAGCGATGGAGGGCGCTGATCCTTTCGGTGACGACATGGGCTCGGGGGTTGGCGGACCACTTCCGCCGCCTGTGCCAGCGGGCGCGGGCCGCGGCCGCGGCGCAGGCCGCGGCCGCGGCGAGGGTCGCGGCGGCGGCGGCCGCCGCGGTGGGCTGAAGGCGTCCGCGGGCGGCGGCGATCGATGCATTGCTGCTGGATGCTGCGAGTTGAAGATCAAAGGCGCTCGGTGGTGTGCTTTCCGCAAGAGGGGGGCGCAGTGCGTCGAGCACCAGCGGGGCCGCGGGAAAGACGTCGCAGAGGAGGGGCGGGGGGCGCTCGAAGTGCTGTGGGCGCGGGGCGCAGAGGCAGGGGGGAACCTCGTGAAAGTTTGGACGCTTTGCGCATCCCCACCACCGATCCAAAAACGATGGCACGGCAAACTGAGGTGCTGTCGCGGCATGTTCACGGAGATACCCCGAAGCCTGCTGGCATTCCTTGCGGGCAGTTTCGGAGCATGTTCTCGGGAGTTTCTTTTATTATTATTGTTTAAATGTTAACGACTCCGTCGGAATCGTCTGGGGCGCTCTTTAGCGTGGCGGCCTCCCTTTTCCAGGCCAGAAATGAAAGCAATTCCAACCAGAAATGAGACCAATTACAACCATGGGTGGGGTCTTCGGAATTCCTTTGGATTCCTTCGGATTCTTCGGAATTCCTCAGGATTCTTTCGGATTCTTCGGAATTCCTCAGGATTCCTTCGGATTCTTCGGAATTCCTTTGGATTCCTCCGGATTCTTTCGGGGATCCTCAGGATCCTTATGATTCCTTCGGAATCTTCGGAATTCTTCAGGATTCCTCCGGATTCCTTCGGGCGCCCCCAGGATCCTTATCATTCTTTAGGATCCTTCGGAATTCCTCAGGACTCCTCCGGATTCCTTCGGGGATCCTTAGGAATCTTCACGAATCCCCAGGAATTCTGGGAAATCCTTCCGGATTCCTTAGGAATCCGGAGGAATCTATACGAATCCATCGGAAGCCTGAGAAATCCTCTGGAATTCCTTAGCGAATCTTTAGGGAATCTTCAGGCTCTTCGGAATCCTTAGGGATCCTCAGGAATCCCTAGGAATCGTTAGGAATTCCTAGGGGATCCTTAGTTTTTTGTTTCCATTCTATGCGATGCCGAATGTTGTCGCTCGCTCTTGCCACCTGGGGGCCTCTAGGATTCTCGTTGCAGCAAAACTGCCGCCACTTTCGAGGGCTGCAGGGGGGGCCAGCAGAGTGACGTCCTATGGGGAGTCAGATTGGACCTCGCCATCCCTGGGGGGGCGGGTGCGATCTGCGAACCTGTCGCCACTTTCGAGGGGTGCCGGTGGGTCCAGTGGAGTGGCGTCGCACAGGGGGCCCTAGACGAGCCCGAAACGGCCGCAAGAGGGAAAAGCAACCGAACGAGCAATTATTTGTCGGAAGGGGGCGGGCATAACAACCGAACAATATTTTATGTTTCTGAAAAAGGGGGCACTTTGGGGGCCTTCTTGGGGTCTCTCTGGGCCACTCTTAGGGCCCTTTTGGGGCCTTCTTGGAGCCCTCCTCGTGGCGCGCTCCGCCCCCTCGTGGCTGGTTGGCAGTTGGTTGGTGGCCTGGTTGGCTGGCTGGCTGGTTCTTTGGCTGGTTGGCTGCTTGGTTGGCTCGCTGGCTGGTGGGCTGGTTGGTTGCCTGCCTTGCTGGTTGGTTGGTTTGTCGGTTGGCCTACAGGCCTGCGCCATTTCACATCCGGGGGGGCCGCCCGCTCGCGAATTGCATTTTTGCGCACCAGTGCTACCACTACTACCGCGACTACGACCACGACCACGACTACGACTACGACTACAACTACAGCTACTACTACTACTACTACTACTACTACTACTACTACTACTACTACTACTACTACTACTACTCGTACTACTACTACTACTACTATACTACTACTACTACTACTACTACTACTACTACTACTACTACGACTACTACTACTACTACTACTACTACTACTACTACTACTACTACTACTACTACTACTACTACGACTACTACTACTACTACCTCTACTACTACTACTACTACTACTACTACTACTACTACTACTACTACTACTACTACTACCAACCTAAACCTACCACTAGTACTAACTTACGGCTACCTAACCACTACTACTGTACTAACTACTACTACTACTACTACTACTAACTACTCACTACTACCACTACTACTACTACTACTAACTACTACTAGACATATTCTACTATCTACGACTACGACAGCGACTTTACTACTACTACTACTACACTACTACTACTACTACTACTACTAACTACTACTACTCACGACTACTACGACTACTACTACTAACTACTACTACTATACCACTACTACGACTACTACTACTACTACCGACTACTACGACTACTACTACTACTACTACTACTACTTCTACGACTACTACTTCTATTACTGCTACTACTACTACTACTACTACTAGTACTACTAGTACTACTAGTACTACTACTACTACTACTACTACTACTACTACTACTACTACTACTATACTACTACTACTACTACTACTACTACTACTACTACTACTACTACTACTACTACTACTACTACTACTATTACTACGACTGCGACTACTACTACTACGACTACGACTACGACTACTGCTACTACATCTACTACTACCACCACCGCTACGACTACTACTACTACTACTACTACTACGACTACTACTACTACTACCACTACTACTACTACTACTACTACTACTACTATTTCTATTACTACTGCTACTACTACGACCACTACTACTACTGCTGCTACTACCACTACGACTACTACTACTACCACTGCTATTACTACTACTCGCACTACTACTACGATTACTACTGCTACTACTTCTACTACTATTACCACCGCCTACTACTACTACTACTACTACTACTACGACTACTACTACTACCACTACTATTACTACTACTACTACTACTACTACTACTACTACTACGACTACTACTACTACTACTACGACGACCCCTATTATTTTTCTATTATTATTACTACTACTACTATTACTACTACTACTACTACTATTACTACGACTACGACTACGACTACGACGACTACTACTACTACTACTACTACTGTTTCTACGACTACGACTTTGACTACGACTACTACTACTACTACTACGACTACTACTACTTTTATTACTACTACTACTATTACTACTACCACTACTACTACTACTACTACTACTACTACTACGACCACTAGGGGGATCCATTTTGCATATTCTAAAATCGATGCAATTCGGTGCGGTGTTGCTTACGCTTCGGTGCCCTCTTGCTCATCTTAACATAGTGCTCTTGCGACGCAGACCAAAACTGAGACACATTCCAACTCTGGCACGTCTGTTGGCTTCCAGAACCTGTTCGTTGATATAAGAGGTGCCACTTGATTTTCACAGTCGTCTTGGGTTTCTCTACACTTGAAATCGTATTGCGAGGCTATCCTT
This sequence comes from Prorocentrum cordatum, assembly GCA_963575745.1. NCBI lineage: Eukaryota > Dinophyceae > Prorocentrales > Prorocentraceae > Prorocentrum > Prorocentrum cordatum. The sequence goes on from CAUYUJ010005169.1 coordinate 54,374, forward strand.
AGAAGGTTGGGATTGGGCGCAGTTTGCTTTTCGCACTGGTTAGGATTGGTTCCAGTTGGTTGGGATTGGGCCCAGTTGGTTGGGATTCGGCCCACATGCGGGGGGGGGGGGGGGCGAAGGACGAGAGAGCGCAAAGTTTCGCAAGCAACCTGCGCCCGCATGGGCGGTGGGGTTCCTCAAAGACAGCCCGCCAGAGCTGAAGCGGAAGAACCTCATCGACTTTGCGCAGTTCGCCCGAGTGCGCGGCGAGAAGGCGCACGAGAGCCAAACGGAGGCGGACGCCCCGATGACCCACGCGGCCTTTCTCATCCGGGCGGTTCAGGTGCAGGGCTTCTCGGGTGAGGAAGTTGATGATTGGTGGCAAGAGCTGAAGAACGACCGCAACATCGACCGGGATAACAATGGTCCGCGCGGGCGGTTTCAACTGCGCATCCCCAGCGTGGAGAGGCGCAAAGTACGAGGCCGTGTACAATACGAAGACAATCAAGCTGTCGAAGGCAACAAGAACAACAAAAAGCCGCCAGAGGCGCACCGCACCATGCTGGGGCGACACGTTCTTCGGCAAGGCGTGTTTGTTGGCGACGGCTTCTTGTCGATGAGCTCGAAGGACACACTCGTTAGCAAGAAGCGGCAGATGGGCGAGGGGACCATCGGCGTCGACGAGGGTGGCGGCAACATGCAGGCAGGACTAGCAGGAGAACGGCCGCTTCGGATTCCACGGGCGGCGAGGATATATCATCGGCCAAGACGAAGGCTTTGGCGAAATATGAGAAGGAGGCCAGAGTCGCTTCTGCCAAGCTCGTGGATGCCGCGAAGAAGGGTACGTCGGCGGCTCCGACGCTGCTGGAGCACCCGGGTCACCCGCGGGCCTCCGACCGCGCGCTGCTGGGACGCGCCAGGGCGCTACAGTTCAAGCGCGAGGTTCGCTGGCCACGTTTGACTTCCATTCGCCCCCCTCGCGCCCCCCACCTTCGCGCGCGCGGTTCTAGAGAGCGGCCCGGGCTACTTCGCATCTAGCGCCTCGATCGAAGTTGGCCTTGCCCCCCTAGAGCGTGTCGCGGTGGGGATGGCGGCGGTCGCGGCCCTGGGGCGCGGGTGGAGGTTCGCCCGTGGCCTGATCGAGATCGCGCGGCGCCTTTCGGGTGAGGGCGCGGGCCTGGGCATCGCCAAATGGAGTTCTCGTGGATCTGGCGACGCGGCCAGCGCGAGCCGCGTGCGCGAGGCCGAGTTTTTGACGGAGAGGGTGGCCGAGATACAGGGCATGACAACGTGCGACTTCCTGCAGGCGGAGGAATTCCAGAGGTTCGCGTTCTGGACGGCGGACCAGCTGCGGGGGTTCCAGCAGCGCGATCTGCTCGACTCGCCCATGGACGAGCTGGGTTTGGCCAGCCTCTTCGAGATGTCTGGGCCAGCCTTCCGCGAGCACGCGTCGAAGGTCGAGGCGGTGCTAACGGTCGCAAGGATGGCCGCGGCAGGCATCGCCACGGCGGCAGCGGAGATGGCAGCCCACATCATCAGGGCCAGAGCGGGCCAGGCGCAAAAGGAGCAGCGCAAGAAGGACAGGGGGCGGCGAGGGCAGAGATTGCTGCCATCAGGCAGCGGGCTCAGGAAGCGGCTCGCGCCGTCGCTAGCGCGCGGGCGCGCGGCAGGAGCGGCCCGACCCGGTCGATCTTCACGGCGGGGCACGCGCTCGCGGAGATGGTGGAGGTGGCGAAGTGGACGGGCCAGTTCGATGTGGACAGGCCTTCCGCGCTCGAGCTCCCAGGCGCAGTGCAGAAGGCCTTGGCCGACGCGGACTTCTTGCAGACAGCAGCCGTGTTTGCAGCGCAATACAAGAGGCCAGGGCTCAGAGAACGCGGGCACCTTCTGCGCCCTGCCTGCCGCCCCCCCCCCCCCTCCCCTCGCTTCGCCACCTGGTTCTGACTTGACAGAATCGGGGGTGATGGGTTCGACGGAGGGTGGGGGGGCGGGGGCAGGGGGCGTCGGCCAAGCTGTTCTTTGGGCGCCCCAGGATCGAGTCGGTGGCCAGCGCGGGCATCGGGCAGTCCCAGCTCACCGACAAGTGCAAGCAGGCCGTCTCGGACGCCGCGGTGTCTATGGCTCCCCAGGGCGCGCAGCTTGATCTGTCCGTGTCGTCTATTCCAGGTGGCGACCAGTTCGAGGCGCATTCGTGGCTGTTCGGATTGTCGCCGCAAGTGCGGCGGGTGGTCTTCACGCCGAACTACGCGGCGTGCTTCAAGGTGTTGCTGGCGGGGCAGTGCGCGCACCTCCTGACCGAGCTCGATTCCATGCTGAAGGCGGTTCCGGAAGTGTTCCCAGGCGTGGCTGCGGCGCAGGAGTTGGCGGAGTCGGTCAGCAAGCTCACCGACATCAGGCCCCTCGTCGACGCCGGGGTGAGGATGTGGCGGCAGACGTTGCAGCCTGGGGCGGCGTTGCACATCCCCATGGGTTCTATTTGCGTGGAGGTGGCTTCGGAGCAGCGGCAGGTCCACTACGGCGCGAGGGAGAGTTGGTTCACGCACACCGCGGCGCAAGCACTACGAGCAGATCCTGGGCATGATGAAGATCGATCCTGCAGGAGACAGCCGCGTGGAGGACATCCTCAGGGCCATGAGGGGCGCCGCTGCAGCAGCCAGGTCGGCAGCGCCCGAGCCGCTGACGCCTATGAAGAAGGACCAGTGAGACGATGTGTCGACCAAGCTCGGCGAGCTTGTCGACTTGGCGGCCGCGGGGCCCATCGCTGTCGCCGACGACGACTTGTGATGGCTGCGCGGGGCTTTCGGGGCAGGCAGGATCAGCATTCTTGGGCCTGTTGGGGATCCGACCTCAGGGTCGCGACGAGTTCTCTAGCAGGTGTAGTTGTTCGCTGACCGTGTCTTTGAAAGAGCATTGAAGGTGCTCAGTGCAAGGTGAGCGGCGCGAGAACTAGCGCGGTCTGTGCGCAGTCGCCTGGGCGAGTACCGCCGAGCCTTGTAGAGATTCCGCGGGCGCGCTGCGACGTGCAGAACTGCTGGGCGCGACGCGTCGACCGCCTGACTGGCCACGTGGATACCGCGCGCAATCGAGTTTGGATGGCGCGGGGCTCGCAGCAGCGCCCGAGAATGCCAGTTGCGTGCTTTTCTGGTCGTCGCCTCAACGAGTTTCGATCGAAGGCGCCATCGACGAATTATTGCGGCGCGCTGCTTGCTCCAGGTGGTCGAAAGAATCTCGCGGCGCATTTCGGGTCGTCCTTCAGAGTCTGAGGTCTGAGCTTCTCGGTGTGATCGGAGCCCGTGCTTTTTTTCCTGTTTCGGGGACCTTCGAGGATTTTCTCGGGGCCTCGTCGGCGGTCTCGGGCCGCCCGTGGCACGCGCGGTGCCGCCGCAGAATTCGGGGGCCAGGGGGCATCTGGATGCCGCATCGGGCACTTGCTTCGCGGGCTACGCTGGCTGATTGAGTTTAGGCCAGCGTCAGGCCTAAAGCTTGCGCCCTGACCACTAAGCCATGCACTTTAACCCCGAAGGCCTGGGCCCAAAGGCCTGATCCCCGAGGCATAAGCCCCAAGCCGTGGGCTTCAAGCCCTGAACCTCAACCCCTAAGCCCCGAATATTTATCTCAAGCCCTGAACCCGAAGCCCACAGCCCTCAGCCCCGAACCCTGAGCCCGAAGCCCCGAACCCGAAGCCCGAAGCCCTAGGCTTCAAGACTTAAGCCTTAACCCGTGAGCTTTGGACCCTAAGCCTTAAGCCATCACCCCTAATCCTTGAGTCTTATCCCCTCAGCCCGAAGTCCCGAACCCCAACCAAGCCCCGAACCCTAATCCCGAAGCCTGGAGCTCCAAGCCCTGGGCCCTAACCCCCAAGCCCATAGCCCTGCGCCCTAGCCCTATGCCCTCGAACCCTAACCCAGCCCCTAGCCGCAAGCCCTGAACCCTGAGCCCTAAGCCCCGTATCCTGAGCCCCGAACCCTGAGCCGTGAGCCCTGCGCCTGAAGCGCAAGCCCTAAGCACTAAGCCCTCAGCCCCGAAGCCCTAAGCCCTGAACCCTGAGCCCCGAACCCCGACCCCGAAGCCCCGAATCATAAGCCCTAGCCCCTAAGGGCCCTAAGCTCCAAAACCTTGAGCCCCAACCCTTAAGCCCTGAACCCTGGGCCCTATCCCCGAAGCTCCGAATCTGAACCCCGAAGCCTGAAGCCCCCAAATCCTAAGCCCTGAGCCGTAAGCAAGCCTTAGCCCCTGAGCCCCGAACCCCACCCCCTAAGCCCTGAACCCAAAAGCCGAAGGCCTGAGCCCCAAGCCCTGGACCTTAAATTCCAAGTCCTCAATTTCTAATCTTACAATTATTAAACCTTAATTACCATAAAACCGGCCACCATGCAACCCCGCCTGATCTACTGCAAAAAATAGCATTTCCTGAGCATGTGTGCAGAATATCTTGTATTTTACATTACAAAGTGCCCGGTCCCCGTGGCGACCCGGCCTCATCTACTGCAAAAAAAACATTTGCTGAGCATGCGCGCAGAATCTCTTGTATTTTACATTATAAAGTGCCCGGTCCCCGTTGCGACCGGTTTATGTAAACCGGCTCCATCTACTGCAAAAAATAGCGCTTGCTGCGCATGCGTGCAGAATCTGCTGAGCATGCGTGGAGAATCTCATGTATTTTACAATGCAAAATGCGACCCCCTTATGTCACCGGCTCCATCTCCTGCACACACTCGCGCTTCTTGCGCATGCGTGCAGAATCTTTAGTCCGTTAGAGCATTCGCGTGCCCGCTGGATCGCACATCCGTCGTTGCCGTCGTCGTCGTCGTCGTCGTCGACGCTGTACTCGCTCTGGTTCTAACGAGGGGAGAGATGATCTTTATGGTGGGGTGGCTTGCGGGTGGGACTGACGGCCACCGCAGGTGGGTTCGCGGTCACGGTGCACTCGTGGCCACGCTTAGTAGACCCTTAGCCTTAACCCCTAACCCCTACTCCGTAAGCCCTGAACCCAAAACCCCAATCCCCAACCCTCAAGCCCCACACACTAAGCCCTAAGCTCGAAGCTCGAAGCTCCAAGCCCTGAGACCGAACACCTAAGCTCTGCACCTCAAGCCAAAAGCCTCGAGCCCTTGCCCTTAATCCCGAAGCCCAAAGCCTTGATCCGGAAGCCCCGAACCCTAAGCCCGAAGCCCCGAACCCCGAGCCCTCGGCCCTAAGCCCCGAGCCCCAAGCCCTGAACCCTAAGCCCGAAGCCCTAACCCCTAATTCCTAAGCCTTCTGCCTTAAGCCCCAACCCCTAACCCCTATGCCTCGAGCCCGAAGCCCTAAGCCACAAGCCCCGAACCCGAGCCCCTATGGTCCGAACCCTAACTCCTTAGGCCAGCTTTAGGCCACCCATGCTCCCTCCTCGTACCCTCCTCGCGCGGCCTGCCCTCGTCGCGCTTGTTTTGTGTTTTTCCCCCGTCGCTCTTCCCCTGCGCCCCCTCCCGCTTCCACGTGCGAAAGCCTGGCAGCGCATCGTTGCGGCGACCCTCTTGCTTGGACGTCATTTCCGAGTGTTTGTTTTGCCGATCTTTTGCCGTGGATGATCTTCTGGCTCAAAGCGGCCAGCCCGTTTCCTCTGCGTTCGCAGTGTTTGAGGATTTCGAAGCGAATCTAGCAAATTT
>CAUYUJ010005169.1:68304-120804 GCA_963575745.1 Prorocentrum cordatum
GGGACCACCCCCTCGAAGAGCGGTGCAAGAACGAGTCCACCATCGAGACCCCCACATAATCTGGCCCGCGAGACCCCCCACAAAAATAGCCCCCTCCATATTATTGTGAGGTCTGGAGTATGCTTTCCCCCTGTCCAGAGCTTGGACGTCGTGACTTCTTCACAGCGTGGACCCTCGCGAGGTCTGGACCTTTCCCTGGGCCGGTGTTTTTCCTCCTGGTTCGTGGTTTGACTGTCCAGGGGCCCGCCCTCCTCTTCCTCCTCGCTCCTCCTCGCTCCTCCTCCTCCTCCTCGCTCCTCCTCGCTCCTCCTCCCTCCTCCTCCCTCCTCCTCGCTCCTCCTCCCTCCTCCTTCCTCGGGCCACCGAAAATCCTAATAGAACATGTGACCCTGCCATGACGCAAGGAGGTCTGGGATCGTCCCTCCGTCACCCTCAGGAGCGCAGCGGGAGCAGTAACAGGACCAGGCTGTACCACGAGAGTGTTTTGCTTTACCCTCTGGGCCATAACGCGAGTTATGCCCCCTACTCTCCCCCCCTCCCCCCCAAGTAACGTAATGCTTCCCCCCTCAGTGCGTCCCTGGCACTGCCGCAGTGCGTTCGGCACCAGTCTGGGGGGGGGGGGGCGGGGCGCTACGTTATGCCCGCTCCCGTTCCCCCCCCTACCGCCCATAACGCCCGTTGTATGGCCGCGAATAAGAAAATGCGCTCGTCCTTCCGTCCCCCTCAGGAGCGCAGGGGGAGCAGAAACAGGAACAGACTACCACGTAGTGGTCAAGAGGGTTAAAGGCGACTCCGAAGCGCCTGATCAGCATTACTGAGTTGCTCCGGCCAGGTCCCCTGCTCTCATCACGGCGGATCGCCGACTCGACGGGGAGCCACTTTCATGCCGAATGGCTTCGACAGCTCACGCAAAGAATGATGAGCATAGCAACCACACGACCTACAAAACCAAACGGAATGTGCCCTCTGAATCCTCATCTCATGAGAAAAATGTGCCGTGCCCCACCCCGCGATGTGGAGCCGCCCACCCCCGGGGAAAGGCCGAACAGTTATCACTAAAACGGGATGGGGTGAAACAAGGAACGGCGAGCCACTCAGAGAAGGTAGCCGGCGGGGCCGACCCGAAGCAAACAGTGCAACGCTTCCCTGGATCGTCCAGGGTGTGACTGGACGCGAGGGCAGCAATTATGGAGGGGGTGACGGTGGGAGGAGCAGAGCGCACGGACTTTACCCTCCTCGGGTCCACCCCTCCAGGGCCTTCGGCCTGGATGGCGTCCAAGCTCGGGCGGCGCAAGCGGTGCTGGATACGCCAAGCCTTCCGTTCTTGAGCCAGTGCTCTGTGCCGGACATGTTGTGGAATCTGGGCGCGGGGTGCCGCCTCGGCGGCAAGCACATCAGCAACGAGGTTGCCCGACACGAGCCACAGGGGAACCTGACGCCAAATAACCTCCGACCGACCCAAGTGGGAATTACCCAGCGAAACTGCCATCTGGCCAGGACGGGTTTTCAGAAGATCATCAATGCGCAACCACAGATCCGCGTCGGTTCCTGACGGGGTCTGACACCTTTGAGAATAGAAACTTGAAGCCACGCCGTCATTATCTGTGATGTAGCAGAAACGGGTTACAGGTCATCACAAAGCAACCTCAAAAGGAGCAATCTCACCTCGCGCAACCGTCTGCCTGTCACCTTGCAATTGTCCTGCAACAGCCGCTTGAATAGCAACTGGGTCAAATTCAGAAGTAGACACTGCTGCAAGACCAACCCTCCGACCCCTGGGATCCGACAATTGTTCCCCCACTAGCGTCTCCGAGGATCAAGAGAGGGACGGAACAAGTGCCAGTGTCCAAACAACTTTTACAAACAAATGTGACGTGCCAGAGACCCACCAGGGCTCATTCTGATGGGGTGTCGGAAACACCCGTGCAGGGAGCAGGAAGAATAGCACGGTTCAGCTTCAGCTTGGGCGTAAGTTTCTGGGAAGTGTTATCTTCATATGCATCGCCAGCGTTAGTTTCGCACCCCTAGATTCGGTCAAAAGCCGTTTCGGGTAATTGCTGGCAACGTGGACAGAAATCGTCGACAGTCGGGTGGATCGTCTCCATATATGTTCTCGAGGCCAGTAGCCTCCTCTCACAGCAATCGAAAACATAAGCTCAGCAAGACGCTCTCCATGCTGAACGGTTCGCAATTGTGCAACCAAGCGCCGATAAGGATAATGTTCCACCTTTTGCTGCAGTCCTTCCCCTCACCGGTGCTGAGAGCTATCCTTCCAAAGACGGGCTTGAACAGTGACATCAAAATCATCCAGCAGTGGTTATGACGAGCTACGCACACGGTCTCCAGACAGGTCGGCCTCATAAAATTTCCACGCTTGAAGGTCCCCAGGAGAGTCCGAAGGAGCGTTCCAAACATCGGGTCCCATGGGAGTCCCAACCAGTCTCCAAACGGTATTAAGATAATTGTCCCTGTTGGGCCTCGCATCACGCGACCTGTGTCCAGGATTTGCTAATCTATCACGTTACAGTAGGCGAGGTCATGTACGGCGACGCCCCGAGCATATTTAAAAGGAGTGGTCAGCACGTTGTTTAACCGCAGTCGAAGGCATTCCCGTCGATATAGGATTGTTGGATCACCCCTGGGCTTCTGATGCCCACATGCGTGGACACACATCCAAACCCTGGTTCCCGACCCGCAAACAACTCCCATTTGCCGACGACCTTTGGCCAAGGTTGTACCAACCACTCCACGCATCTGGTGTGCGTACAGTTGAGCAGAACACGTTCCTGCACGCTGGATCTTGGCTGTGGCATGTCTTCGGCGAGACGCCCTGGCAAAACGAACAGCCCTGGAATGCATCCCCGCTGCTTTCAGAATCCGTTTAGCCTGGGTGGCTCCAGTATGTCCAATTCCTGCCCCAAATTTGTGCCAAGATATCCAGCTTTCCCAACGGCGCTCACAGAAGCACCTGCTTGCGACAGTGTCTGATCTGTGTACCCAGCATCAGGAGCGCGCAAGCACCAGGGTGCTAGTACATCGCTGTATGGTATGGCCTAACCTTCGTTAGGGATACACTCCTCTTGAACTAAAGAATATTATGAACCGGCTGTCCGAGAGATAGATTGAGACACGTTTTGGTCGTGGTGATCACAGATTGGCTTCTCCAGATCCGATGCCCACATGCCGTGCAGAGAAGACTTGGACCAACTAGAACAGGCCCGAGCTGAGCTTTGCATCTACGGAAGCAGCAAAGGCAGGAGGGCAGGAGCGGGAAGCAACGCCGACACATAGTCCGCGCTTGGACCCAAGCTTCATCCGTAATTGTTGAGCTGACGGTCGGATCAGCAAGCCCATTATCTGTCCGTGCGGGGGGTGGTTCAACAGACTCGCTGGGAGAGGGGGGGGGGGATCTGTATGGCATTGTGGCGACACGATGCGGTCATCATCATGGACCAGGCCCCAGACAAGTGCAGTCGCATAGCTCGGAAATTGAAACCTGCCCTCGAGAATCGGCGGATCGGCTAAACCATGCAACTCTGAATTGACTCGCTCTCTGAGTTCACGACGAGCGATCAAGTTGCGAGGCTTGCAAAGCTCCCTGCTGCACTGACGACTGCTGCGTGCCATTACGGCCATGATTATGAGCAGCATTTAATAATTCGTGAGCCCAAGGATCTTCCTCGCAGGGCACTTCTGAACGAGCATCTAAATCATCGGGCGTAGGCATCTTGTACTTCAAAGTGCTGGCCTGTTGCTCATATCCCAGATGTCTGAGATCTTCTGAGAATTGAAATCCTCCCTCCTAGCCGCACACGCCGCCGCTTTCTCCTTAATTTCAGCCTTAGCCCGCTGGGACGTCGAGTTAGGAGTCGGGAGCGTGGTGGGCCAAGGAACTTGAGAAAGACGACTAGGCAACACAAGAGATTACTGATAAGCTGCTTACCCGAAGAACGCATCCGAATCTCGAACCCACAGTAAGTTTCCTTGGGACTCGAAAAATTGGCGAAAGAGAAAGCAAATACGGAGCTGCCGCGGCGTTCCGAATAACGAAATCGATGTTCGAAACAGCTCTGCCATAATCGCCTGTATACTCGGTCGAGGCTAAGATCTCCTCTTCCCCTACACGGCTTATAAGTCTGGTCGCAGACATGTCTTGAACCAGCATATTGAAGCCGCCCACGAGAACCATTAGAAGTTGTAAGGAGGCTAAGACCGAGCCCAGGAACGCAGCGGGACGAGGAGGAGGAGGAGGAGGAGGAAGGGGGTTGCTGGAAGAGGCGACGGGCCGTCAGGTGTACGTGCCTCTCCCCCCCCCCCGAGGCGGCCGTCGACGGCTGGCGGGACCGCGGCGTGGTGATCGCGAAGATGGACGCCACGCAGAACGAGTGCGAGGAGGACGTCGACGGCTACCCTCTGCTGGTCCTCTACCCGGCCGTCAGGGCGGACAGGAAGTTCAAGCAGAGGGCGGTGTACGAGGGGAAGCACCGGCTCGAGGCGGTCGCCGAATTCGTTCTTGCCCGCGCGGTGAACCTGGAGGCGTTCGAGGAGGTACACTTCACGAGGCAGAAGACGATCCGCGAGCGCGAGCTGGAGCGGAGCCGGGCCGCGAAGAGGCAGAAGGCCCGCGAGGGCCACGGCAGCGGCCACGGCCTCTCCACCGAGCTCTGAGGGATCCGGTCTCCTTCGCCTCCTCCCGGTGACGGCGGGCAGGGCAGGAGGGCGCTGGGAAGGGGTGCGGGTGGGGTAGGGAAGGGGGCGGGGGGTGAGCAGGTGCCCAGCCGCAGGTATTCCGCGACGCCCGTCTGGGCGCCCCGTCGCTTGCTTTGTTCAATTCGCAGGTGCGACGCTCGAGGGTAGAGAGCCGTGCATCCGAGCGTTCTCCTCCTCCTCCTCCTCCTCCTCCTCCTCCTCCTCCTCCTCCTCCTCCTCCTCCTCCTCCTCCTCCTCTTGATACTAGAATCATCCTTTCCCTCCCCCTTTCGCGCGCATCCTCATCTCGACATTTCTCTGACCCCCGTGGGGAGCACTTCCAGCAGGATGGATGTATCCGTGTGTGTGTGTGTGTGTTTGTGTGTGTGTGTGTCTGAGTGTTTTATTCGCTTCGTCTCTCCGCGCGGGCCCGCGATCGCCAAAAACTGTGTGCATGCGTGTGTGAATGTGCGAATGCGTGATTGTGTGAATGTGCGTGTAGGGGGGGGAGGAGAGGGGAGATGTGTGTGCTCGGCGCGGAGGTGTTATCGGATACGCCTACGGCGAATCATTGCTGCCCCCATTCTGGACAGATCTGTGTGGGAAAATGTTGAGCCAAGGTGTGATCGGGGAAACCTCTGGGGAATCGCTGAGGAGGGCCATGTGCGGTCATCTTGGGGGCTCTCGCGAGCTATTGTTATTTGGGCTTTCTTGCGGAACTATTGTGACCTCCTTGGGTCACGTTGGGACCTTTTTGGGCCGTCGCATGGTGCTCTCGGGCCTTCTTGCGCCGTTGGAAACTGTCTTGGGGTCCTTTCGGGGGCGTCTTGAGGACCCTGGGACTCTTAAGGGCCGTCTGAGGCACTTTTTTCTTAGGCCATCTTGGGACCCTCTTGGGGCCCTCTTGGGAGCCGGTTTGGCCGTCTGGGGGATCTTTGGTGCCTCTTGGGCCATCATGGTGTATTGCAAGGCGAGAACGCTAACTCCAGTTAAAAGTATACATACACTAAATGAGTGTGGACTCCTGGGGGCACCCTGGAGGTCCTCTTGGAGCCGGCTTGCGGCGTCTTGGGGCCTTTCGTGGGTTGTGGCTAGGGGCGCGTGTGTGTGTGTGTGTGTGTGTGTGTATGTACGTTTATGTATTCTCATGGCGGGCGCACTGACATCTCCCCAAAAGATTCAGGGTCCCAGTGTCCCCCTCTTCTCCTCAATACGTCCCCTGGCCCCCCCACTCGTTCGTGCACGTGCCTCGGGCCATGATGTGCAGAGCGCCCTCTTGGACGTCCCCCTCTTGGACGCCCCCGATCAAGGGGGGCGGCGGTTCGATCGAGCTCTCCAGATCAAGCAGTGACGAAACGTCCTGGCTCTCCTATATAGGCTTAACTTAATAGTAATTCTAATAATGATAAACAGGTTTTGGTGCGGGGGCTTCCTTACCAATGGTACCTCACGAAGGGGTCCATAGTAAGGATCAAGTATCATTGTTTCCTTACCACGAAGTCCGCATTGAGGAATTATCATCAAGGACTCCCCTTCAAGGAATCCGTACTATCATGTGTATTTTGATACGGATCCAGGCCAGATTGTTGTGGAAAGGGCTTCCCATTCTTTACGAAGCTTAATTTGCCGAGGTTCCTTCAGTAAGAATTCTTCGTTGCAAGGGCCCCGTACTAAGGAGTCCCGATGAAGAAAAGGGCTCCTGGCTAGGGATTATACAGCATGGGTTCTGTAGGACGGATGCTTTAGTACGGAATCTCTAGTGTGGATTCCGTAGTGTGAGTGTTGCAACACGGTTTTTGAATGATTTCGCAGAAAACAGTGTTTTACCATGGATTCCTTCGCGCGGGGTCTCCAGTGCAGATTCGGTAGCAATGGTGTCGTTGCTCGGATCATCTGGCAAGGATTCCGAAGTGAGATTTGTTTCCGCAGACGTGCTTAGCCAGCTTTGACTATGAAGGAATTTCCTAGACGAGCTCCTGAAGCAGGTTCCTTTATTGGGGACTCCGTAGAAAATATGCCTGCTTAGAGTTTCCTGAGCCAGGACTCCGTGTTAAGGATTAAGGGGCCCGTTTCCTTGTTAAGGGCTTTGTAGGGACGATTTCTTCGTACGGATTCTTCATTGAGGAGCCCTGAGTAGGGATCATTTCAGTAAGTACTTCTTACTCAGGACTTCTTATGGTGGGCGCCTTGTTTAGAATTCCCGAGTCAGTTTCCGTGGATGGGGCTCTTACGCAGGTTTCCTCAGTATGTATTCTTTGTTGATGGGTCTTGGCCAGGGTTTCTGCAGTAAGGACTCCTTGTTGAGGGTTCTTTAGTAAGGGTGCCTATTTCAGGATTCCTCCGCAAGTTTCCTCCGTGCAAATTTTGTATTGTGGATCCCTTGCCAGGATTCCTGGTTGAGGAATCCTGGCTAAGGATTCCCCCGACAGGGCTCATTACTGAGGAATCCCGAGTGAGGACACCATACTGGCACGACTTCCGCTCTGAGGGTTTTTGATTCGGGATACATTCCTGAGGATATGTTGCGAAGGATTCCTTTTTTGTGCTTTCATTCCAAGGATTTCCCAATCACGGATCCGTTGCTCAGGACGTTCGTTGTAAATCCCTCTAGAAAGGATTCCGAATTGAGCATTCCTGACGACGGGTGTCTTACTGAGGAGTTCTGATGAAGGGTTTCTCACCAAGGAGTCCGCATGGAGGAGTCCTGACCCAGGGCGCCTGACCAACGATCCTTCAGCAAGGCGTACTTAATGCGGTCTCCTGAGGAAGGGGCTCTCATGGAAAATGCGTGATGGGGGATTTCCTATGCAGTATGTCTTGTTGTGGATTTAAAGATTCGCGACTTAGGGATTCATGAGGATTCTTTCCTGACGGCTCCTGACCAATGATTCTTCAGTAATGAGTCCTTGTGCAGGACATACAAGGCAAGGTTTCTTACTGAGGATTCGTTATGGTGGATTTCCCAGGAAGGATTCCTTGCTGAGAAGTCTCGACGAAGGATCATTCAGTAGGGTTTCGTTTGGTAGGATTCCTGATGAAAAGGGCTTTTACGTAGGACTCCAAAGTCAGGTTCCGTATGTTGGATTTGCCGAAGAGTTGTTGTCAAATATCGCAGGGTTTCCTGCGATGGATTTCTTACCCAGGACTCCTGACCAAGGATTATTCCAAGGATTCTTCCGCAAAGGAATATGTATTCCGGATTTCTGAGTAAAAGGTTCTTTCTTGAGGCATCCTCATGAAGAGTTTCGATCCTATATTTGTTTACCAAGGGTTCTTTTTGAAGGATCCTTCTACGACCGGTTCCTGCTCGAGGACTTCGTGCTACGGGTTCCAGCGCAAGGATTCCATCAGAAGGATTCTGTGCTCCCGTTGTGACCACGTCCTTTTTGGGTAGGCGTCCTCAGGGGTGCCACTGGCAGTGTCTAGAGTACGAGAGGCTGCCACGGCAGGGGGGGGGGGTCGAGTCGCGGGGGGGGAGGAGTCGGGTGACCGGCCGTAGCTCGGGCAGAAGCCGCCAGACAGGGGGAACCTGGACTGCGACCCGTGGGCATGGGGCCGCACGCCGGGTTGCGACCCACCCGGCGACCCACCCGCGGCCCGCTCACGACCCACCCGCGACCCACCCGGCGCCCGCCCCCTCACTCTCATCCACAACGGCTGGGTGCTACGTGCATAGGTGACCGGCCTTCGATCTATCTCGCCACCGTGCTTGGGTTGTGGGTCTGCAGCCTAGGCCTAGTGGATGCTCGTCGGGATCTCGTGGGAGGCCTGCCGGGGGCCTCTTGGAGGCAGTTTTGAAGCCTCTTGGGGGCTGGTTTGGAGCCTCTTTTGGGCCTTTTGGGGGCCTTTGGGGGCCTCTTGGGGCGAGGCCTCGTGGATGTTCGTTGGGATATCCTGAGGAGCCTCTCGGGGAACTGTTAGAGACAGGTGCGACGCAAACTTCGTCGACGCGAATGCTTTGAGGCCAATTAGCAGAGCGACGTCCCGCGATTCCGACGCGGATCTCTCCGGGAATCATTGGTTCGGCGCTCATGGTATGAGGCAGATTAGCGGAGCGGCGCTCCGCTAATCCGACGCGGAGAACTCCGCGAAGCGCATGTTTTGAGGCCAATTAGAAGAGCGGCGCTCCGCTAATCCGACGCGATGCACTCCAGGAATCGGCGCGCACGTTTTGAGTCCAATTAGCGGAGGGGGGCTCCGCGAATCCGACTCGGAGCGCTCCAGGAGTGTACGCAGGTTTTGAGGCCGCTTAGCGGAGGTGCGCTCCTCGAGTCCGACGCGACGCACTCCGAGCATTGGGCCCTGGGCCCCTGCAAGATTCCTCAGGAGTGAGGATTGAGGCTCGGATGATCAGGCAAAGGACCTGAGGACACGCCCACTCCGTGCCAAGAAGCACGCTGACGGATATATAGAAAGAGAGAAAGAGAGAGAGAGAGAGAGAGGGAGAGAGGGAGAGATGGGAAACGAACAAAAAAACAAAGATATAGAGAGAGAGAGGGATAAGGACGTGCACGGGGACGGGAGGCGGACGAAGCGAGTCCCAGGGGGGAGGGCCAGTGAAGGTGCATGAGCAGGATGGGCAGGGCCTGCGCAGCAGAAGCAGAACCAACCAATGAGCCAAGCCTTCTCCTCCTGCCTTCTCTCCCCCTCATCCTCCCCATCGCTCAGAGGAGGAAGAGGTTCCCATACCTCTACCCTTCGGCCGTTTTCCTTTTTGGGGGGCCTCCTGGGAGGCTGTCGTCACCACCGCTGGATTCGCCTCGCAATTCTGGTCCGAGCGCACCCCGGGAGATGTCCGTGCAGTGGCGGTATCTGTACCTTTTGGTTTCCCCAATCGCCTGCATAACCTACATAGGCATCCTCCATCCTCCCTCCCTTCGCCTCCATCCCCTTCCTCTCCTCCTTCTCCCCCTCGTCCTTCTCGCTGTCCAGCTTTCTCCCCCAGGTGATCCTTTCTCATCCCGTCTTCCCCGGGCCCCCGCCTCACTCCCTGCTCCCTCCTCCTATCTTGAATTTCAGCTCAAGCCATCTCGTCTGGCAGACGGGATGTGAGGGGGCGGCCCCCTCTCTTTCCCTTTGCCAGGGGCCCCCTCCAGGCCCGCTCGGCGTTTGCGCCGGCTCGGCCGCCGAGTGGGTAGCCAAGTGGGCTCGACCTCACCAGGGTGGCTGGAGGTGCGCCCGCTCGGCAGCCGCGTCGGCGCCATCCAATGTCCACTGACAGACTCTCGACTCTTTGTATTCTGCCACGACGTGGGCCCCCAGGAGCTGTTCAAACCGTCCCGGGGATCACTGCTGTTCGTCGCTTTTCTCGTGTGTGCGCGTGTGTCTGAGTGAGTGCTGACGGTCCCAGGGCGCGAGACGGTTTCTTGGAGGACGATTCTCAGGAAACACTTGCCGAATTCATAAGGGGGGACGCAATGCTTGGAGACGTCTGGAGTCGTGGCGGCCTCCCGGAAACTGACCAGATCAGGTGGGGTCAGAGGATCGCGCTCCGTCGCCGATGCATCGGCGACGCCGTCGGGATTGAGCGGTTGGGCTCCCGATCCCACATGATCCCACCGCATCGCCGCTACATGTGGCGCGATCCTCCTCCGCACATTTGCTACATGCGGCCCCATCTCCAACACCCATACCCACGGCCTAGTAGGCCAGGCCCCTTGACCGCGTCCCCACGGATACGGGGTGCTTGTTCGCGGATGCCCTGCGCGAGATGTGGCCATGCGGCGGCGTATTTGCGGGATCGCGCCACGGAACCCAGACCGCAAGAGCGTGGATCTGAGTATGTTCGCCGCTCGCAGGACGCCACGGCCCTCTCGTTAAGTCGGGCATGTCCCTCTACAGGAGGAGTTTTTTTTTTTGTAAAAAAATACAACCATAGTCTGGGGGCGATCCCTCCATTTTCTGACAGTTTCGAATTATCTTTGCTTACGTTTCGATGTTCTTCGAGAATCTGCCTGTAGGAGGACATGCCCGACCTAACCTTAAGTCGGGCGTGCCCCCCTGCAGGGGGATTCTCGACGAAAGATAAAGAATACCCAAACAATATTCCCAAATGGTCAAACAAAAAAAACACCCCAAAAATAGTCCCCTGATTATTTCTGGACTATTTCTGAACATCCCCCCTGTGGAGGGACATGGCCCGACCGGACCCTCCCGTGGTGTGGG
This sequence comes from Prorocentrum cordatum, assembly GCA_963575745.1. Classification (NCBI taxonomy): domain Eukaryota; class Dinophyceae; order Prorocentrales; family Prorocentraceae; genus Prorocentrum; species Prorocentrum cordatum. The sequence goes on from CAUYUJ010005169.1 coordinate 79,159, forward strand.
CCCCCGGCCCCCCGAGGGCTCGCCGCCCCGCCCCGGCAGCGGCTCACGGGGAGCCCGGCGTGCCCTCGGGATGCCGTGTGTAGCGTCAAGTGGGGCCTGCCCCTCGACAGGAGGAAAATCCAAAAATAGCCAAAAAATAATCTGGACTCGTTTTGACAGAAAGCAGTCTGGACTAGTTTTGACGACTAGAAATGGGAGTTGTTTCTGAGTATTTGCCATTTCTCCCCAAAATCCGCCTGTAGGGGGACATGCCTGACCTAAGCCCTTTCGATGCCGTGTGTAGCGTCGACGGGCGTCGATTAGCGTCTGCGAGTCGATGAGATAGCGCCGATTTGGCGTCGGCTGGCGTCGATTCGCGTCGACTTAGCGCCGATTCAGCGTCGACGAGCGTCGATTCGCAAGAGCCGACAAAGGTACGGGCGGCTCCCATGAGTTGCGACCGAACGAGGTGGGGGAGCAGCGGGCCGATGCCATGGACAGAACGCGACCCCCCCCTCCCCTCCATGTCGGCCCCTGGGCCTGTCCTGGGGCGCGTTCCGACGGGGAGCCCGAGGGCGCCCCCAAACATGCCAAGACGGCCCGCATCCTCGATCCCCGATCCTCGGTATTGGTTCGCGGCGGGGTCTGAGCTTGGCAGCCGAGGCAGGCAACGCGCCCTAGGTTGGGGGGGGGGGGGGGGGCGGCGAGGCGGGGCTGAGCAAAAGGGCCAAGAGGCATCTCACAGGCCCCCCGCCTTGGAGAAGCACCTCCCGTCTTCTTTGAGCGCCTTCCTCCCCCTCACCCCACCCTCCCCTGCAGCAGAGGGAGGGGGGAGGGAGCCTGTGACCTGAGATCCGGGAGGGAGGAGGGGCCCTGCTCCCTCCCAGATTTTAGATTCTGACTTTTCCATGCGGGGGCCCGGAGAGCTCTGGGCCACTTCGCGGGGACTGGCCTCGGTGCTTGGTCCCAGACCGTGATCCACGGCTCCGGAGGCCCAGCGAGGAACCCATAAGGCCAGAGAATCGGCGAACAGCCGCCGCCCTGGCGTTGGTGCCCAGGAGGCTGCAGACCCTGGAGGGTTCCTCACCCGATGTTTCGCTGCGTCTTCAGGGGCCCTCGCCTGTCCCGAAGATTGGTGTCTTTTCTGGTGCCCGACGCGGGCTCGACGCGGACTCGACGCGGATGTGCCGCGGACTCGGCGCGGGTTCGACACGGATCCCTCGAGTCCGACACGGATTCGACGCGGCTGGGGCCGCGACGGGACAGGCAGGGTCCCCCGAGGGTTCTTCATATGATGAGGGCGGCGGGGCTCTCCATGGCCAGGCCTCCTTTGGTGCTCCACTGGCCTCCAGTCCCAAAACTTATCCAAGAATTACCTGCCCGAAACTCACGGGAGGAAAAAACACCCGGACCGGACATTTGGCGTTTTCTGAACGGCTGTGGGCGTTTACTGCAAACAGCCCTGCCCTGCTCGATCCCTTCCGTGGGGGCGTCCATAGGTGAACGGCTTCGCGTGTCGGGGCGGTCCTTCTGGGGGCGGGAAATTCCTTGCCCTCCGGCTACCCTCATGAGGGTAGCTGGAGGGCACGGAATCCAGAAGTCTCCAATGCAGAAGTTTCCACTGCACTTCCGGGATATAAGGCTGATTGAAGGTATCCTCATGAGGAACCTCTGGTGTTTAAGGCAACTTCCTAATCCCCTCAAAAGCCCAGGAGTCCAGCGTGTGGTGCACCGCACGCTGGACTCCCCGGCTTCTGCGCGTCGACGCCGTCCGGGGCCCGGAGGCGGGCCCCGCCACCTGGTCGCCGCCCGCATGGCCAGCGACCCCGCCGGCGCTGCCGGCGCTGGCCGCGCGCCTCCCGCGCGCCGCGAGCCCGGGGTCCCGGCCCCCCCTGTCCGGGCAGGGGGGGGGCCCTCGGCAGGGGAGCGAAGAGTGGCAGAAGCACAAAAGCTCGGAGGTCCGCGCGGATCTCTCGGATCGGCGCTGGACCCCCCTCCCTGGCGCGCAGAGGCGCCGCCAAGGGGGGGTCCAGCGCGGATCCGAGAAATCCGCGCGGACCTCCGAATGTTCATAGTTATGTCACTCTTCGTTCCCCTATTCGGTGGCAAATCATGGGAGCCTGGTATACCCTACGGATTCCATCTTGAGCGTCGATCCGCGTCGATTAGCATCTGGGAGTCGATGAGATACTGTCGACTGGTGGCGTCGATTCGCGCCGATTTAGCGTCGATTAGCGTCGATTATCATCGATTTAGCGTCGATCAGCGTCGATTTAGCGTCGATCAGCGTCGACTCGCAAGAGCCGACAAGATGGTATGGGAGGCTCCCACGAGTTGCCACCGAAGGGGGGATGGGAGAGGGGGTGTACGCTCAGGGGGAGACGACTTCCTCGGATTGGGATGCGCTCAGGAGGGTGATGCGCCCAGATGGGATACTCTCAGGGGGGATACGCTCAAGGGGGAGGGGGACAGGATGAGGGCAGTGGATGAGGAACCTCCAGATAAGGAGTCCAGAATCCAGAGTCTGGAAGCTGGTGGAACTCCAATCGCGGACTGGCTGTGGATACCCCCGCCGCTCTTTATCAGGTAATGGATCGTCCAGGGTCTAAAGCCTCTTGGGCACGTTCCTGAATGAACGCCCACGCCGAAGGTTCAAGATTGACGACTTTCTCGCAATCGAGGTTCGAGGCTTTCGGGCATGTTTGTAGGTTCTGCGCGATTTTCCAGCCTCGGGGTGCGTTCCAGCAGCTGCGCCTCGCCGTGAGGCGTCCAGGGATGCCCGGACCGTCCCGAACAGCCTTCAGAGACTAGAGTTATGACGCGAAGCTCAGACCTCGGAAGAAGCGGGAGCAGGAGGATCAGAGAAGGGGGGGATCGGGAGGTGGGAGGGAGGAGGAGAGGGTTGAACGAGAGTGGTCTTCGGCTCATCCGATCCAGCCACCAGTAGTCATGAGTGTATCATATCTCCTTTCAGGCGCTTCCTTCATGAGATGAGCATGAGTGAGCATGCGTTCGAGCGAGGATGTGCAAAAGATTGAGGCTGACTGGGAGTGAGTCTGAGTATGGCGAGCGACTGAGTACGAGTGGGTCTGAGTTTGAGCTGGTTCAACCGAAGTTGGTGTAAGTCCAAGTAGAATTTGGAATGCTCGAGTCTGAGAACGAGTGGGTCTGGGAGTGACGGAGTGTCAGTCTGATCGAGCCCCAATGATTGGGTCTTGACAGAGTGATTTAATATGAGAAGCTGAGAACGAGTGAGCATCCGTTTGCCTCCTCCGGGGTCGCGGGCTCTCTTCGAGTCTTGAGGGCCCCCTTGGGGCTTCCTTGGAGTCACATGGAGCTTCCGAAAGTACCAACAGAGGAGCCGGCGACGCCAAAACAAGCGCCACGGTCGACACATGCCCGCAATCTGTCCGTGGAAAGGCAAGTGCCCTCCTCACGGGCTGCTCCAGTTTGGAGCGCTCGAATGCCACGCCTGCTGCACTGCGGTGATCAGGGTGCTGTCAAAGCAGAGCAGTCGGGGGCGCCAAACGAGCGAACCGCTCGAGACATTCCGACGATCTGGCCTGGCACGGGGACGCGCGCCCCTCACTTTGGCAGCTTTTCCGTGGGGTGCCCAGGCGTGTGCCTGTTGTATCGCGTGCAGAAAGCCTTCAGAGGAGAGGAAGCCGGAGGTGCAGCACGGGCGCCTCGCCGGATGCATCGGGCAGGTGCCCCCCCCTCCCCGGCGACTCCTCGCTGGGGTGCACAAGTGCAACGCCGGCCACCTCGCTGTGAGGGAGAGGAGTCAGAGATGCCAGACGAGCGAAACGCTCGAGACATCCCCGCAGTCTGGCCGCGAACGGGCAGGTGCCCCCCCTCACGGTCTTCTCCTGCTTGGAGTACCCAAGCGCCACGCCTGCCACACCGCTGTGACCACGGGGCTGTCAAATCAGAGCAGTCGCGGACGCCAAACCAGCGATTCGCTCGAGACATCTCACAACTTGGCCCCGAACGGGGACGGGCCCCCATTTCTGGCTGCTCTTCCTTCGGGTGCCCATGTGGCACGCCTGCTAAGTCGCGTTGAGTAGGCGTCAGACTGAGCGTGATTGATCAGAGTCCGAGCGGTCTGTGTTATGAGTCTGAGTGTGAATGCAGCTGAGTACGAGCGTACCTGAGTGTGAGCGGCTTTAGTTTTAGTGAGTCTGAGCATGAGTGGGTCTGAGCATCAGTGGACCTGAATGTGTGAGTGGTCTGAGCATGAGAAATCTGAGTATGAGTGCCTCTGAATGCGAGTGAGTCTGAGTGTGTGCGAGTCTGAGCAAGGCTGATTATGTCAGTGAGTCGAAGCAGTAAGAACCAGTCAGAGCGGGAGAGGTTTTGACCGTCACTGAGTTTGGCTACGAGTCGTCAGAGTGTGAGTGGATTCGAATGTGAGCGAGTCTGAACAGGAGTAGGTCTGAATGTGATTGAGGCTGAGGGTGAGTAGGTCAGGTTATGCGCGACTGTATGGCGTCTGAGTAGGGAGGGGAGGGAGGGAGGAGAAGGCGGGAGGAATGAAGGTGAGGGAGAGGCATCGTACAGGAATAACAGAACCTCTACACCTGAGATATGGCGAGCCACACGTGAACAAAAATAGGGCACTGGACATCTCGGGACTTCTGGAGATAGGGCCCTGGAACCTCCGTGAGCTTCCAGCACTGACGCTTCGGGCGATCTCGTCCTCTCCCTCCCAGAGGGAGCGGCGAGTCGACCGTGGGGGGGAGATGCGCTCGCTCTGCTCCCTCGGACCTCCCCTTTCTTCCGCCTGTTAGCTCTCGAGGGGCGGAGCTGAGTGGGAGGGGAGGCACGTGGATGGCGGAAGGGACGGGGACATCTTCATCTCCTCCCTCCTCATCCTCATCCTCCTCATCCTCCCCCTCCTCCTCGGGAGGAGGAGGAGGGAGGAGGAGAGAGGAGGGAGGAGGAGGATGAGGATGAGGCGCAATGGGATGGAGGGACAATCCTTATCTCCTCCCGATGCTGCGAACGCCTGTCACTCCCCTGGTCGCACCGTCGCCCCCCTCCTCTTCCTCGCCCTCCCCCCGAGGGGCAGGGAGTGGGCATGGAGACTACCCCTGGGAGGTTTGATCTAGCCTCGGTGCTGGCACATCCGTGGTCGAGAATTGGCCTGATCCAGCATGGTCCCGCCTACAGGAGGAAGATTCAAAAATAACCAAAAATAGTCTGGGGACAATTTGTTTGACTATTTGTACCATTTTGGTGTACTGTTTTGACTATTCCTTTTTGTTCGTCCAAAGTCCGCTTGTAGGGGGACACGCCCGACCTAAGTCTAATCCAGCTCGGCCAGATTTGCTCTTTGGGCTTCATCTGGCTCGATCTGGATCACTGGCTCCGAGTCGGGCCCAGGAGCCCTTTTAAAAAATTCTTCCCACGACGACCTCCCCGGGAGTCGTCTCCGCTGCCCGGGGGGCAGCGTGGCAGGGCGTGGGGCTGCGCACAGACGCCCCCCCGGCAGGCCCCGGCTGGCCTCAGCAGCCCCCCGAGCGGCCCCAGCCGGCCTCCACGGGCCCCCGAGGAGCCCAGGGCGGTCCCAACGCCTCGACCCTGGGGCGCGGAGCGCACCAGGGTCGCGGAGGAGGAGGAGGAGGAGGAGGAGGAGGAGGAGGAGGAGGAGGAGGAGGAGGAGGGAGGAGGAGGGAGGAGGAGGAGGGAGGAGGAGGAGGAGGAGGAGGAGGAGGAGGAGGAGGAGGAGGAGGAGGAGGAAGTGACGCCAGGGTGTTGAGACCGCCCTGGACTGCAGTCAACCCGCATAGTAAGGATGAGCGATTTTCCAAGGTTGCCCTTGCATCCTTCCCCCTCGGCCCATCTTTGGCCGCCTTCGCTGGCCGCGCCCCGCTCGCAGAGTGCAGGCATGGCCTTCCGAGGCCCCGGCATGCTCAACGTGCGCCCTTCTTGTACGGGTTGGGTGCACTCGGGGGGCATGTTGAGGCCAGCTCTAGGGCCTCTTGAGGCCAGCCGGGACTATCTTTAGGTCGGGCATGTTCCCCTACAGGCGGATTTTGAACGAAATGCAAAACAGATTCAACAAATACCCAAAACATGCCCAAGCACACTCAAAAAATCGTCCCCAGAGAATTTGTTTGACCATGTTTCAGTATTCCTCCTGTAGAGGGACAGGCCCCGAATTAAGACTACCTGGGGGGCGGCGGCCTGCGCGCCGCCCGAAGCCTCACCAGCGGGGGGGAGGGGCACCGGGGGCCGCGGGCTCGCGGCCGCGGCCCGTCACTTCGCGTCCCTCTATGTCGGGGACCTCCACTCCGATGTCACGGAGGCGGCGCTGCGCGCCGCCTCTCCGCCCGCCGGCTCCGCACATTCGCGCACTTGTAGCTGCCTCGGTGCGCCCGTTATGAGACGCAACGCGTACCGTGTTCGAAACGTCCGTGTCTGTGCGTTGCGTGTTGGCTCGGCGTATTGGCCCACGTGTTGGCGAACGTGTCGCGTCATGCCTGCGGTTTCGGTCCACGTGTTGAGCGCTCCGTATCCATGCGCTACGTGTTGCGTGTTGCGTATCGGGGCAGCTAAGTTCGCGCAAGGTGGCCTCAGTCCCTCGGTTGCGATGCAGTCGGACCGAGGTATGAGATCGAGGTCGGTTCGGGGAGGGTATACCCTAACGTCCTTCGTGTTTGTTGGATGCTCTCGTGCCTCCCGGGGAGGGTACCCCAGGATGTCCTGTGCTTTTGCTTTGGCTGGCGGAGGGGCTCCTGTGCTCGAGGGCTGTTCGCCTGGCCTGGGTCCGACTGCAGCCTCCCGCCGTCGGCCCCCGGGCCCCACGAGCCCGAGCTCAAGCCCGCACATGTTCGAAAAGCCCCGAGCTACCAGGGCGCAGTGCTGTCAGGGTTCGCTTCTCACTCGGGCCTCCTGTGTTCGCGCGCCGAGTTGTCCTGGATCGCAGCCTTCCCCATGTTGAAACTGCACAGTGCTCTTCCGAGGCAGGAGTTTGCCCAGATCAGTCGGTTCCAGGGTTATCCCAGATGGCACTGAGAGAGGGCCTTACCCAGACGTGGTCTATCTAGGATGAGCTGGGTGCCCGATATGCGCTGAAATTGAATCCATTCTGGGCTCAGGAGGGGTTGTGGTTTTCGGGCCATTGCCTATAGAGCTAGGCTGGGGAAGCTCTATTCGAGGCCTAGGCGCGCCGTTGCCAGCAAACTTCCCTTCTCCGAGTCCTGTGTCCTCTTCTCCTCGCCTCTCCTGAGCCGCCTCCTCCGCCTCCTCCCGCCCTCGTCCGACTTCGCCCCCGCTTGTCAGTTGTGTTGGGCACTCCTCATTCTGAAGCTGCTCCTCTCCGTCTGCCTCCTCCTCCTCTCCGCCCTCCGCTTCCTCCCCAATGGCATCCCTCTGAGGCGATGCTGTACGAGATTTTCAACGCCGTAGGGCCTGTAGCCTCCATCCGTGTCTGCCGCGACAGCGTGAAGCGAAAGTCGCTGGGGTACGCATATGTCAACTTCCGGAACGTGGAGGACGCGGAGAAGGCGCCAATTCAGTCTAGACCCAACTCCTCGTCCTGCCTCGCCTCGGGTGTTCCCAGCTGAATCCCTGACGCGCAAGGTGCCAGGCCCCCCCAGGATCTCTCTGGAGGCCCGCACGACCCCAGGAGCACCCCTTACGAGGCCCTGAGGGCCTCATGGGCTTCAAAACGGGACGAATGTCTGGGAACGCAGGGACACATTCGAATGCAACTACTGGGAGGCGTAATTTACCATCGGCGCCGGTAGATCCGTGGTCGAAAACATGCATGCTCGACATCAGTCCGATAAATCGGGCTTGGAGGCTTAATGCTTGTTTGTATCTGGCTCAGAGCCCCTGAATCGTTCTTGCGAATCTCTCCCAGGAGTTGCCTTCTAATACACTTTTGGCAACCTCGATCGTCGTCGTTCTCCTCCGAGGCGCTGGACACGCTGAACTACTCCAGCATCAGGGGCCGCTCGTGCAGGATCATGTGGAGCCAGCGCGACCCCAGCGGGCGCAAGGGCATCCCCGGCAACATCTACGTGAAGAATTTGGACGCGAGCGCCTCGCTGGCGTCACGCGTAAGAGTGGCCCTTCGCCAGAGTGACCCTTGGTGCGGGCCCACAGGGGTGCCCCCAGCGCTGGGCCTGTCCTTCGACAGGGGAAATATTTCAAAAATACTAAAAAATTGTCAGGGGACGATTTTTTGACCACTTTTGACTATGTTTGAGTATTTTTGAGTATTTTTAAGTTTTCGTCCAAAATCCGCCTGTAGGGGGACGCTCCCGACTTAACCGTTGGTGCGCGGCCTGGGGGTGCGCGGGGGGCCAAGGCCGAGCACGCAGGCCGCCACTGCCGCATCGCATGCAGCGCTCGGTGAGACGCGCACCGCATGCCAGTGATGCCTGGGGCAACACCTGCGCGCCGCCGAGGATTTGAGCATCGACAACAAGGCCCTGTTCGACACGTTCAGCCTCTTCGGCAGCATCGTCTCTTGCAAGGTGGCTTCCTACTGCTCGTCGTCTTCGCCCCTCGTTCCTGCTCCTCGCCCCCTCCACCCTCGAGGCCGAGCCCACGACGTCCTCGGCTGGAGCGCTTTCTGCCCTGGCTGTCGGGGGGAATCCGGGCGTGGTGGCAGGGGCGCGAAGGGGGGCCGAGCGCCCAGAGGACCAGAGGGAGGGGAGCCGGCGCGGGGCGTGACTCGTGGAGCTCCCGACACCATCCCTGCGACCAGCCTGTTGTCGCGACAGGGTGTCTGATGGGGCCCCGAAAATGCCTCCCCCCCAAGAGGCCCGGCCCAAATCATAAGCGAGACGCGGCCGTCGTGACTTGGTGTCGACGCCCGGGGGTCTGGGCGCATGGGCTCAGGGGGGGGCACCGATCCCCAAGCGCCTATTCATCGTCGATGATAAGGGGCCTGCCAGCCCACCCCGCCCAGGAGCGTGCGGATTTGCGATCGGGGGCCTATTGCCGATCTATCAGAGAGGCATCGCCGATTTCAGCTCGATGCCCCCCCCGTGAGCTGGCCCTCCCCGAACGCTCTCCCTCAGAACAGTTATCTGACAAGGTCTGGGTGGGCCTTCCACCTCCAGTGACCCAGACGTCCTCCGACTTTGTTGCTTTTACTCCGCGACCCCAGGGTTCCCCGCCCCCTCTTGTGCTTTACGTTTGTATTCTGTCAATTTGCACCCTTTGAGTTGCTATTGACAAAGTTTTTGGTTTTTGCAAAGACCCTTTGGTCAAACTTATTGCGCTCGTTAGCAATATTTTGCGTGAGTTTGCTGCGCAACCTTTGAATTGCTTAGCCCCAGACCCATTCTTGCTGATGGCCCCAGGGCCCGATCACGGCGGAAGCCAGGGATCTGGGAAAATCGGATCGTCCGAGACCGGGGGGGTCATCTCGCGAGGTCGCCTCCAGCCCGGAGGGGAAGTCGTACGGCTACGGCTTCGTCCACTACGAGACCGACGAGGCGGCGCAGCAGGCGGTGGAGCGCGTGAACGGGATGCAGATCGGCGAGAAGACGGCCCCCTGCTGCTGCTCCTGCTTCGCCGCTTCTCGCACTCGGCAAGAAGCTACGGGGGCAATCACACATTTGTTGTGTGTTGGGTGAGCTGGGCTTTTTGGGCGAAGTGGAGGCCCCCCCGCCCCGCCCCTCGTGTCCAGTACAGCGGCCTTGCATCCGAGTGCACGCGCAGGCAGGGGCGAGGCAAGCGCACACACTGTTTATTTCTAAGTCTTCGAAAGTTCTATGGTTCTTTGGGGCCAAGATCCTTTTCATTTCTCATTGTTCTATCCTGGGCCTCTTCCTGGCCACTAGGGGGCCAGGAACAATTAGAAACAAGCACAGTTTGAAATGATCACGATTAGAAATGAACGACGCGCACGGGTGCGCTCGAAAAGGGCAGCCAGCGAGCAGCACCAAGCAGTCCTGCTGCTCCCGCTCCTGCCGATGCTGCTGCTCGCTGCCTGGGGCCGGGCAGATCACTTACTGGGGGCCCTCCAGGGGCGCTCTCTGTGCGCTCGTGGGCGCTTTGGGGGCCGTCCTGGACCCCGTTGGGGCCCTCTCTTGCGGCTATCTTCGGCCATCTTGGAGCTATCTTGAAGCTCTCAGAAGCGCATCGGAAGCGAAAAGGCGAGAGGGCACACTCCATTGGTTTACCATGTGTTTGAAACAGGCTTTGACATCTCGGGGGCGTTTCCTTGGCCACTTGGAGCCAAGTTTTGGGGCGGTCTTGAGGCCTGTTGGAGGCATCTTGGAGGCCATCTTGGGCTGTCTTGTGCCATCTTGGAGGCCACCTGGGGCCATCTTGGAGCCATCCTGGGCAGTTTTGCACGCCATAACCGCTCGCGGCACTCCGTCCAGACCTCCTCGAAGGACGGACGTCTCGATCACTCCCACCCGCCTTCCCACCACACGAGCAGCACCCGAGTCTCAGCATAAGCATGGGCCGCCATCGACAACCATCGGGAACCCGTGCAGATGCCAGCCGGGTGCGAGGCGCCCACAAGGTGCTCCGGATGTGGCAGGCCCCACCAACACCCTCGTCAGCTAACAGTGCGAGATGACCGCGGGCGCGCCCGCGCATGGTCCAAGATGTTGCCGCACCGTGCACTTCGCGTCGTTTGTTGACAGGTGAAGTGGGTTTGCGAGTGAGGTGCAATCTGCCGCCCCCCCCGCCTCGCCCCTTTTAAGCATTCTCCGTGCGAAGAGCCCGACCATATGGAGACAATTGTTTTATCACCCAAGGGATAACGCATGTTCCCCCCCCCCCCTTCCCCCCCCCAATAGGGGTAACGCCCTGGCCCCGATCCAGCGCGCGATCCTGGGCAGCCCAGGGTCTGTTGTGCACGCGGGCGTGCACTACGGTGCGCCAGGCAGGTAAGACGACAGAGGGGCAGGTCCCTGTGGGGCCACGAAGCGTGTGAGGGTTGTGCCGCAATCGTGAGCGGGGCCGCCATGCGGACCCTGCTGTTGGGGCCTTCGGTGGAGCTCCGTATGGTGCCACGAAGCGTGTGAGGGGTGTGCCGCAATCGTGTGCGGGGCCGCCATGCGGACCTTGCCGCTGTGGCCTTCGGTGGAGCTCCCCATGATGCCACGAAACGTGTGAGTGGTGTGCCGCACCAGATTGCGGGGCCGCTATGCGGACCCTGCCATTGGGGCCTCCGGTGGAGCTCCTGGTGGGGCCCCGACACAAGGGAGTGGTGTGCCAAATCGGGTGCGGGGCCGCCACGCGGACTCTGCCGCTGAGGCCTTTCGTGGATTTCTTGATCGGGCCACGAAACATGTGAGTGATGTGCAGAAAATTGGCGGGGCCACCATTCGGACCTTGCCGCTGGGGTCTTCGGTGGGGCACCCTTTGGGCCACAAAGCATGAGCGGTGTGTGCCGACATGGATGTGGGGCCGCCATGCGGACCCTCCATGGAGCTCCTTCTGGGGCCGCGAAACGTGTGAGAGGTGTACCAAATCAGATCCGGGGCCGCATGCGGACCGTGCCGCTGGGCCCTTGGGGCCACGAAACGTGTGAGTGGTGTGCCAGAATCGGGTGCGGGGTTACCGTGCAGACCCTGCCGCTGGGGCCTTCGGTGGAGCTCTTGATGAGGCCTCGAAGCGTGTGAGGGTTGTGCCAAAATGGGTGCGGGGCCGCCATGCGGACCCTGCCACTCGGGCCTCAGGTGGAGCTCCTTGTGGGGCCACGAAACGTGTGAGAGATGTATCGAATCGGGTGCGGGGTCGGTGGAGCTCCTTTGCCAAAATGTGTGCGGGGCCGCCATGCGGACCCTGCTGCTAATGCCTTCGGTTGGGCTCCCTATTGGGCCACTAAGCGTGTGAGGGGTGTGCCGACATGGATGCGGGGCCGCCATGCGGACCTTGCCGCTGGGGCCTTCGGTGGAGCTCCTTCTGGGGCCGCGAAACGTGTGAGTGGTGTGCCGAATCGAGTGCGGGGCCGCCATGCGAATCCTGCCGCTCGGGCCTTCGGTGGAGCTCATGATGAGGCCAAGAAGCGTGTGAGGGGTGTGCCGCAATCGGGCGCGGGGCCCCGATGCGGACCCTGCCGCTGAGGCTTCCAGTGAAGCTCCGTATGGGGCCACGAAGCATTTGAGGGGTGTGCCGAAATCGGCTCGGGGGCAGCCATGCGGACCCTGCCGTTGGTGCCTTCGGTGGAGCTCCTCATGTGGCCACGAAGCGTGTGAGTGGTGTGCCGAATCAGGTGCGGGGCCGCGAGAAGTGATCAAGCTACCCCGCACGACGGCCACGAGCCGTCTCGCCCACTCCCACTCGCCCTCCCAACATGAAATAGCACCCGAGTCTTGGCTTAGCCAGGGGCCGCCATCGGATGGACAGCCAATGGGAACCGACTCGGGCGCCAGGTTTGCGACTCTCGCGAGGTGCGCCCGCGCGTGCCAGGTGCGTCACGCGCACCAGGTGCGCCAGGCGCCCCAGAGGCCCAAGCGCGCCGGGCGCGCCTGGTGCGCCTGATGCGCCACGTGATCCACATGTGCCACGTGTGCCCTGCGCGCGCGGAGAGTGCCGGGCGCGCGCGCACGCGCGACCGAACACCTTTGGCAACATACCGACCCACCATCTCTTTGTTAAACACACATACACACAAACGTACGCACGCACACACACAAGAAACACACAGACACACAGACACACAGACACAGACACACACACACACACACACACACTTTTTGCATCGGCGGCTGGGCAGACGGTGACTGCTCTGGCGGATTGCTGCGCACACAGACATACACACGTTCACACGCCCTCACTCACTCACTCTCATAGACGCATACACATACACGCATGGAAAGCGTTGGCGGGGTGTCCAGCAATGGGGTTTGGCGCATGCACCTGCAGTCGGGTTGCGTCTGCTTCTTGACAGGAGTGATGGGCCCGCACCCACCGGACAAGACGCGGGGGTTACCGCAACGTGTGTTTCGCATAGTTTTCCACAGGGATGATGGGCACGCGCTCGGCAGGCAATATGCTGCCCCCCCACCGCTCCTTTCAACAAATAGTTTATGAAAGTAGTGAAAGCCGGACCCTCGCACATGGTTAGAGATTTTGCCGCAAAGAGCATGTTGTAGTGTTTTTGTCAGGGGTAGGTTCCTGGTCAGCCGCCGGTCGAGTGGAGGAGAGGGGGTGTATATTAGAACCCCTCCCCGAAAGGCAACAGAGGGGTTGGAAGAAGACACGCCTTAGACCACCTCGGGTCGAATTGGCGAACCCAGGGAGTGAGTGGCCGGCCGTCGGTCCAGCGGGGGCGAAGGAAAAAAATGGCATTGGAAGAAGGAACGTAATAGACCACCTCCGCCCTGGAGGGCTGGTGAGCTTTGCGAACGAGCTGTGCAGGGATGAATTGTTCTTCGTCCTTCTGCGAGCAACTCGTTTCCTTTTCAAGCGCGGCTCGCTGCTGTTCAAGGGGCGCTCGTCTTTCAAGGCGGCGTCCTCCGCACGCAGTGCAGGACGGATGGGTGCAGTGCATCATCGTTGACGCATCGTGGGCTTCTTGCGGCCTTCGTCCTCGTCATCTTGCCAACCTCCCTGCGCCTTCTCGTTCTGCTGCTGCGTCTCGCCCCTTTCCTCCTGCTCCTCTACCTCTTCCGCCTCTTGATGCTGCAAGCTGGCTTGCTCACCTTGCCCGCCCGCCCTCCTCCCTTCCCCGCGCTCCGGCGCCCTCGCTGTGGCCCACATCGTCTCGCTCGTCTCCTGCCTGCCGCTCCTCCTCCCCCTGCCCCCCCCCCCGGTGCTGCTTCTCTGCCCCGTGCTCTGGCACATTCTCGGCATCCTCTGCCCGTCGTGCCCCCGCTTCCTCTCCCTCCCGCTTCCCCTTGGTTTGCTGCTTTTCCTGCCCGCTCCTGCCCTCCTGCTCCCCCCCCCCGCTCCTCCTCCTCCTCCTCCTCCTCCTCCTCCTCCTCCTCCTCCTCCTCCTCCTCCTCCTCCTCCTCCAAGTCCTTCTGCTCCTCATCCTCCTCCTCCTCCTCCTCCTCCTCCTCATCCTCCTCCTCCTCCTCCTCCTCCTGCCCCCCCCCCCCCCGGGGCTGTCAGAGGCGCCTTCGAGAATCCCTCGGGGAGCGGGTTGGCTCCCCTGCGCCTCCTCACCCTCCTCCGCAGAGAGGTCCTCGTGAGCCGCCTGGTCAAGCGTGAAGAGAGGACGCCGGCCAGTGTCACCGAGTACACGAACTTGTACGTCAAGGGCTTCCCCGACGACTGGGATGAGGACAAACTTCGAGAGGAGAGGGGCGCAAAAAGACCTCGACCGATCGAGTTTGCTGTGAGCAGCAGGATGAGCAGTAGCGGGAGCATCAGGACCCCGAGGATGAGGAGGAGGAGGAGGAGGAGGAGGTGAAGGAGGAGGAGGAGGAGGAGGAGGAGGAGGAGGAGGAGGAGGAAGAAGAGTTGGAGAAGGAGGGGGGGGAAGAGGAGGAGGAGGAGGAGGAGGAGGAGGAGGAGGAGGAGGAGGAGGAGGAGGAGGAGGAGGGGGATAGGGGGGCGAGGGGGGAGGGGCGGAGGAGGCAGAGGAGGAGGAGGAGGAGGAGGAGGAGGAGGAGAAGCAGGAGGATAATCGAGAACCCGCAGACAGGGATGAATGCGCGCGTGTTAGCGGCGGGTCCCCTTCCCGATAAAGTTCTTAGCCTTGTAGCGCACGGCGGGACGCCAAGCTTCCAAAGAGCAAGCTCGAAGCTTCAGATTTTAGCTTGAGCTAACTTTAGCTTGAGCTTCAGCTTCAGCCTTTTCTGCATCGCATGTTTTTGCGCTGTAGCTTCGCTGCTAGAGCTTGAGCATAGGATTCCGCGTGCGGGCCGAACGTGGTTTGGGGAGGTCCAGAGAGGTGCGAAGCGCGCCGTGTCCACCATGACGACACAGAAACAGTTGATTTGCATTGCAGTTCTTTTCCGCATTGCAGTTGTTGCTCTGCATTGCAGTTTTGTATGCATCGCATTTTTTTTCGCTGCAGCTTCGTTGCAAGAGCTTGAGCTCAGATTTCGCGTGCGAGCCGAACGTGGTTTAGGGAGGTCCGGGGGGAGCAAGACGTGAATTGGGGAGGTCCGGTTGCACCTCTGCCCGCCTCCCGCCCTTGCTCCGCCGCCGCACGGTTAGTTTCGGGTGGTTTTTATGGTCTGGTTGATTGGTCTGCTCAGTATGGCGTGGTTGGTCCACTTGGACTGGTTGGTCTGGCTGGTCTTGTCGCCAGGGTTCTGCCAGATCCGATCCAAGTTAGTTGGTCTCATTGGTTTGTTCGCATAGGTTCCTTCTCTTGTCTGGCTGGTTCGCTTGATTTGATTTCTTCGGTTCTCTGGGTTGGCCTTGGTTAATTAGTTGATATGTTTTGTTTGGTGCGGTGTGCTCTTACTGGTCTTTTCTAGTATTGTTGGTCTGGCATTGCGTTCCTCGCTCTTGTTGGTCCTGGTATGATTGCTCTGGTCTGGTCTGTGCGCGGCTGTCGCGGTTCGCACGGTTCGTCCGGCTGATTTGCTTGGCATGGTTAGTTGGAGGTGGCAGCTCCGATATTTGGTTGGTCTTGTTGGGTGATCTCCTCAGTCTGGCGCAGATGGGCCGCTCTTGTCTGGTTGATTACGTTGGTTTGTTGTGTTCGGTTGGCTGGGCTGGCCTTTGTTGGTTGGTCTGTGGTTTGGTTAGTATGGTCTGGTGAGCTCTAACTCGTTGAGTGGATCATCTGGTGGATCTGGTCTAGTGTGGTTGGTCTGCCCTGCCTTGTTGGTTGATTGGGCTCCGTTGTTGGTCGATTGGTTACTGTGCCTGGTTTATGTAGTCCGATGTTTCGGCTGGTCCAGGTATTTTCTCGAACTTTCCTGGGTCTGCCTGCTGCGCTGGATTTGGACGAGGAGGAGGAGCAGAACCAGGAACAGCAGCAGGATCAACATCAGCGCGCGGATGGAGAGAATTCAAAAGTGGATCGGGAGGAGGCGTGGCAGAGGAGAGTTCGCTGCAGCAGCCATATTAGTTTTTAGGGCCCGAAGCAACGTTCAGCGCTGGGGGCCTAAGAACGTTCCGCTCCCAGCGGCTTAGAATGCCAAACTGGCGCTCCCCGCCGCCAGCATTAGTCAGTCGCGGCCTCATGTTTAAGGCGGTACCCCTCCCGATCTGCGGATCTGGCGCCCACGCGCCAGATCCACGGACGATGGCGACGGCGACGGCGACGACGACGACGACGAGCGTCCCTCGACGGGGAACTGCCTTCAGCCCATGAGCCGCGGCTGCTGCGCCGCCGGAGCTCGTGGCGCGGACCCCGGGTGGAGTGCCAGCGAGAAGGTTGTGGTCGCCTTTCCCCTCCTGCCCTGGGGCTCTACCCGCCCCCAGCTGTTAATGCTCTCTCCCTGCGCGCTCCCTGTGCTCGCCGCCGCCCCGCCACCGACTGTGGCTCAAGCTATTCAATGAAGGGGCGCGCCTCCAGCGCGCGAGGGCAAAGGGGAGTTAGATTGTCTCGTCGTCGTCCTCCCCCCGTCACTCCGTCACTCCTACATATGAGCTTAACGGATTGTTGAAGACAAAGAAGCCCATTTGATAGACCCATCTTGAGCGATTAGACCCAGATTTCACCATCTGTGCACCATTCAGTCCCGCCTTCGCTGGAAATCATGTTCATCTGGTGAAAGACTCCCTCTCTTCTGGCCCCCACGGAGCCTGCAACAGCCCCAATTCCGCATGAGCCGTCCTGGGGGTTTTGGAGACCCATCGAACAGCACATGAACCCGGCGCGCCCCCAATCAGGGGAACGTTTCTTGAGCGGCAACACTTTGTTTGGCACTGCATTGCTGCGCAATGTTTTGCATTGTTGGCGTTGTATGGCGTTGTTTGGCATTCCTTCACGCTCCCTCGCATTGGCTGGCATCGCTGCGCATTGGCTGACATTGCATGTTGCCCCGTTGCTTGGCATTGCTTTGCATGGCCTCGCATCGCTCAACATGTATTGCATGACGTTGTATTGCTTAGCGGGGCTGGGTATCGCTTGGCATGACTTGGCATTGCTTGGCACTGTCGGGCGCTGCTTGGCATTGCGTAGCATTTCTTGGCATGTCCACGCGTTGCTAGGCATTGCTCGGGATTGTTTTTCTCACAAAACAATCATCCAGGAAACAAGACTAGATGGGGCTGGGGACGCCGCGGAAAGCTCGCGTGCCAAAGGACACAATGCCAAAAGGACTGGGGGCACCCAGGCAGCTTCCAGAGGAAATCGAGGAAGGCTGGTCGTGCAGAAGCAGAAATTGCACAAGGCCAAATGGGCCCGAGGAGCCCGGGGCACCCCGAGGAACGCCCTGCAAGGGGACAGGACTGGGGAACCCCCGAGGAACTTCCTCACGGAAGGAAGCGAGACCGAGGAACCCCCAGAACCGCCCAGGCCAACCGCGTTTGGCACCCGCTGGGTGTTCAACACCAAGCCAGGGACCCCGTAGGCAAAGCTTAATTGGGGACCAAGACCAGGCACCGTCGATAATTTTTTCTTGAGGCTCAAGGCCTGGAGTCCTAAGGCTCCTGTAAGGAAGCACGATTGGGGAACCCCCAGGGAAGGCCTGTGTCAGGCATCAACACTGGAGAACCCCGAGGACGGCCAGTCCAACCAGGCCTAGCAGTCACCGGTTCTTTTATAGCCCATAAAACCCCTTGAGGCAGAGCCTCATTGGGATTGTATGTATTCCTTCTCACTGCCTTCAGCAAGCGCCCTCCTGATAACGGTTTGGCGCGGCGTGCAGAAGGACCAAAGGACATGATGGGCTGACACCGCGATTACGTACACAGCACGAGCGCGAAGGGTGAGAGCCGAGGCTCCGCCGCGCCTCCCGCTTAGGGACGGCTTCTGGGCCGAGGGTCGCAGGAGTTCTGCTCTGGTATGCTCCTCCTCGAGCTTCCTCCGCCGTCATCCCCCTTGGGTCTCCGGAGGTCCCCGCGCACCCTCCGGAGGTGTCCCCGCGGAGGCCCCTTTCGGTGGCCTCCCGGGGCCCAGCACAGCAATGTGGCCAAGAGCACGCCGGAGGACACACACACACACACACATAGATATATATATATATATATATATATACATATATATATATATACACAAGATTTTACCGGCTCGCTGCGCTTCGCCTTTGAAATCTTGGTCGCATGGCGCCAGGGAGGCGCGATGAGATCAGTTGTTGTCACAGCCGCGGTGTTTTCTGGCCATGGAGACCATGGAGCAAACAGGGCCGATAGGACCAGGTAATATTGCGGCTCAAAAAGCTCAGAAGGGGTCTCTGCCGTCATGGGGCCCAGGGGGCTCTGAGCCCTCATTTTAGGCGAGGGGTAATGCTGCCGATGCGGCTCCAGGGGGTCATGAGATTCACAGGGTTCACAGGGCTCATGGGGTTCGTTGGGGTCATGGGACTGTTTGTGCACAACGGGCACGGGTCTCATAATGCTGAGTGGCTTTTACAGAGGTCATGGGGCTCATAGGAGGCTCATGGTGCTTATCAAGGGTCCTGGGGCTCCTTGGAGTCATCAGCTCTTGGGGGCCAATTGGCTCGTAGAGCTCGCAATGCTTCTGGGGGCCATAGGGCCCATAGCGCTAACAGAGCGCGTAGGCCTCGCAGGGCTCATGGGGCCTATTGGGGTGAAGGGGCAAGTCGGGGCCATAGGGCTCATAGGGCCCATAGGCCGTATACGGCTCACTGGGCTCGTAGGGCTCAGACGGGGGTCTCATGGGTCTCGCAAGGCTTCACGGCTGCTAGTGCTGAGAAGGTTCTAGGGCCCATAGGGCGCATAGGCCTCATAGGGGTCATCGCGCTCACATGGTGACATGGAGGGTCGGGGGGGTATGAGGTTCGGCTCATTGAGTTTATGGGGCTCCTGGGGCTCGCAAGCTCATAAAGCTCATGTGGCTTCTAGTGCTCATAGGCCCCAAAAGGCTCATCAGGCTCATGGGGCTCATGGAGCTCGGAGAGCTCATGGGCTCGTAGGGCTCTTAAGGCTCATTGGGCTCCTAGGGCTCATTGGAGTAATAGGGGTCGTCGGGGTCATAGGGCTCATGGGGCCCATAGGGCTCACAGAGCTCATAGGGCTCATAGGGCTCATTGGCTCATGAGTTCGTAGGGCTTGAAGGGCTCATTGGGCTCATAGGGTTCACAGGCCCCATAGAACTCATAGGGCTCATAAAGCTCATAGGGCTCATAGGGTCATGGGGTTCATAGGGCGCATGGGGCCCATGGGGCCCATATGGCTCATAGTGCTCACAGGGCTTACGGGCTCATATGGGCTCTCATAGGGCTCATAGGGCTCATAGGGCTCATGGGGCTCATAGGACTCATAAGGCGTACGGGCTCATAGGGCGTACGGGCTCATAGGGCTCGTAGGGCTCATAGTTCACACAGGGCTCATAGGGCTCATAAGGCTCATAGGGCTCTTATGGCTCATAGGGCTCATGGGCTCATAGGGGTCCTCAGGCTCATCGGGCTCATAGGACTCATGGGCTCATAGGGCTCATAGGGCTCATAGGGCTAATGCAGCTCATACAGCTCATACAGCTCATAGGGCTCATAGGGCCCATAGGGCTCATAGGGCTCATAAAGCTCATAGGGCTCATAATGCTCATGCGCACCGTCTATGGCGGCACACCCGTGATCTGGATTATGAGTTTGGGGGGACCTTCAGGGTCTCGCGGCGTGTGGGGGTAAGAGCTCTGAAGGTGTAAGGGTTCCCAGGCCTCACAGGGCTCATGGGGCACCATGAGGCACCAACGTGGTCGTAGGGCTTGTGGGCCGACAGTGCCTCATATGGCTGATAGGGGTATGGCCTCTCGGGGCTCTCGTGAGGCTCCTTTTGAAGCTCTTTTTGGGCTGCCTGGCGGCCCTCCTGGGTCGTCCTGGGACCCTCTTGGGCCGTCCTGGGGGGCTCGGGCCGTCTTGGGGCCCTCTTGGTTCTTCTTGGGGGCCTCCTGCGGCCTTCTTGGGGCTCTCTTGGAAGCCTATTGGTGCTTTTTGGGGCCGTCGTGGGGCTCTCTTAGGTCGTTTTGGGGCCCTTTTGGGCTGTCTTGGGGCTCCCTTGGGGACTTCTTGGGCCGTCCTGGGGCGATCTTGGGGGCCTCTTGGGCCGTCTTGGACGCGGTGAAGGCCAAAGAAGCGGATATGCAAAAACACTAAGTTTTCCGGTGGGAATGGGGCGATGATAACCTCTTGGGGGTCTTCTTGGGGGCCTCTTGGGGCGTCTTGAGAGCATCTTGGGCCGTCTTCAAGCCACCTTGAGGCCTCTCTGAGCGCTCATGAGCCGTTCTGGAGCGGTCTTGGGCCGCCTTGGGGCTTTACGGGGCCGTCCAGGCAGGGATTGCCGGGAGAGGCGCCCGAAACCGAAATTCGAATTTAACGTCGGTGGGAGCGCCCAGGGCCGAATTTATGTACGGGGGGGGGTCTGGGGGGTTCCGCTATAAGAATATTCGAAGAGGGATATACACATATGTATTTATATATACATATATATACACAACTACATACGCGCATGTGCATATACATATAAATGTACATCGACATCTATATATATATATATGTATGTATGTATACACATCTGTGTATATATATATATATACACCTGCACATGTATACATATACATCTATACACCTATGATCGATGCCTCCTCTCGTCCTAACCCAACTCTCTCGACTCTCGTCCCTTATCGCTCCTTCTTCGGCGGCGCACCGAGGGAGGAGGTGAGGGGGGGCAGGCCTACTCAGAAGGCGGTCGGGCTGCTCAGACGCCCCCCAGCCGTCTGCGACGCCCTCGGGCTTCGGAGATGGTGCGGGAAGATTCTCAGGAGGCCGAGTGGCTTCGAGACTGTTTTGTGATCCTCTGCGCGTAACGGTCGCTACCAAGGCCAAACCTTCCCCCCCCCCCCAGGTAACGATCGTGCGTAGGGAGGGGGGGGGGGAGGGCCGTGCCCCCCCCCTCCCCTCCCCGCACACATGCTGGCGTTCGCGCGCATCTTGTGGCGATTGCAGCGCACACCCGCCCCGGTGTGCACCACCAGGCCCAAGCGCAACGGGCACCCGAAAGAAATTGTTCTGGCGAGGCAGCCAGCCTTATGCAGTTGTGAGTACCGCGTAGTTGGCACCCAACGTAGCGAAACACATGCAGACGGAAGTGTCTCGTCATTTTCTGTCTCTGGGGGCCCCGGACCTTCAAAGACGACTTGGGATGAAAAGCTGGCCCAGGGATGAGAGTCTGGATTTCCGTGAGCCCTGTATGGACCTTATCTTGGCGTAGGACCCAACCAGATGCAGCTGTGAGTACCGCGTTGTGGGCTCCGCTCTCGGTGGAGCTTCCTATGGGGCCACGGAGCATGTGAGGGGCGTGCCGACGTGGGCGGGGAACCGCATGTGGACTTTGCCACTCGGGCCTTCGGTGGAGCTCCCTATGGGGCCGCGAAGCGTGTGAGAGGTGTCTCGACATCCAGAGGAGGAAAAGGTACCCATACCTCTACCCTTCCCTTGCTTTTCCCTTTTGGGGCCTCCTTGGCGGCCATTGTCGCCACCGCTGGATTCGCCTGGAAATCCTGGTCAGACCGCAACCCAGGAGAGGTCTGGGGAGTAGCGGTATCGGTACCTTCTGTTTCCCCAGTGTCGACATGGGCGTGGAACCGCATGTGCACTTTGCCGGGTCCGTCCTTGGATCTCCCAGGGGTCCACGGAACGTGTGAGGGGCGTGCCGGAATTGGCAGGGAACCGCATGTGGACCGTGGACCCTGCCAGTGGAGCATTCGGTGGAGCTCCCCATGGGGCCTCGCAACGTGGGAGGGGTATGTCAAAATGGGTGGGGAACCGCATGTGGACTTTGCCACGGGTGCGTTCGGTGGGGCTCCCTATAGAGCCACGAAACGTGCGAGGGGTTGCCGACATCGGTGGGGAACCGCATCTGGACTCTGCCATTGGGGCCGTCCTTGGATCTTTCTATGAAACATGTGAGGGGCGTGCCGAAATGGGCACGGAGCCGCATGTGGACCGTGGACCCTGCCACTGGAGCCTTCGCTGGAGCTTGCGATGGGGCCACGAACGTGTGAAGGCCGCATGTGTACCCTGCGGCTGGGATCTTTGGTGGAGATCTCTCTGGGGCCACGAAGCGTGTGAGGGATACGTCGACATGGGTGGGGAACCGCATGTGGACCCTGCCGCTAGGGCCCTCAATGAAGCTCCCTACGGGGCCACGAAACGCTGTATTGGGTGTGCCGAAGTGGTTGGCACGCGGAGGGCAACGGCAGGGATGAATGGAGAGGAGGAGGAGGCGGAGGAGGAGGAGGCGGAGGAGGAGGAGGAGGCGGAGGAGGAGGAGGAGGAGGAGGAGGAGGAGGCGGAGGAGGCGGAGGAGGGGGGGAGATGCTGGGCGCTGCTTCTTCAAAACGAGGACCCGGCAGCACAGGACGGTCGGGACAAAGTTCCTCTCCTCGGAGCCTCCCGAGGAGGCCCGCGCCCGCTGCCTTCACGCCTGGGCGCGCCGCCGACCGGCTCTCTCGTCCCGCGTCCTTCCTCCTGGCCGACGCGGGTCCGCTGCGACGCGTCGGCGGCCGGTCGGGAGCCCCGGAGCGGTCGCCCAGGGGCGCTCGTCGAGTGGCTCGGGGAGTGCCAGCGCGCCCTTCGGGGCCCGCCTGACGGGGTCCAGCGGGCAGGAGGGGGAGAGGACGAGGGGAGGAGGGGCTGAGGGAGCCTTCCCTCTCCCCTTTTCCCCTCTCCCCGGCATCATTGCATCTGAAGGCTCTGGATGACGTTTCTGGTGCCGCTTCTTTCATCAAGTGCTAAGCATGAAGAGGCCTACGCTCAGAATGTCGAGCCAACCAGAGTTCCCAGGTGCAGGTGTTGTCAGTTCCCGATTTCGAGTGGCGCACGGTAGAAACGGACCTAGGGGAGGAGGAAGGCGGCGAAGCGTCGAGCATCGAGCCCAGGCCCCCAACGTAGTGAAACAAATGAAGACGGAATTGTCTCGTCATTTTCGGTCCCGCGAAGCGTGTGAGCAGTGTGCCAGAATGGGCGGGGAACCGCATGTGGACTTTGCCATAGGCGCCTTCGGTGGAGCTCCTTATGAGGCCACGAAGCGTGTGATGGGTGTGCCCAGATTGTCGGGGAACCGCATGTACTCTTTGCCAAGGGGGCCTTTGTAGAGCTCCAGATGGGGCCGCGAAACGTTTGCGGGCGTGCTGATTTGAGACTGGAGCCGCATGTGGATTTTGCCAATGGGGCCTTCGGTGGGTCTCCCTACGGGGCCGCGAAACCAGTGAGGGGTGTGCCAGAATGGGCGGAGAACCGCATGTGAACTTTGTCACTGAAGCCTTCGGTGGAGCTGCTTATGAGGCCGCGACACGTGTGAGGGGTGCGCCGAAATTGGCGGGGAACCGCATGCGGGCATTGCCACTGGGGCATTCGGTGGAGCTGCCCATGGGGCCACGAAACGTGTGAGGGGTGTGCTGACAAGGGAATTGAACCGCATGTGGACTTTGCAACTACAGCCTTCGATGGCGCCGTTTATGGGGCCGCCAAACGTGTGATGGGTGTGTCGAAATGGGCGGGGAACCGCATGGGGACTTTGCCAGTGGGGCCTCCAGTGGGGCTCCCTATGGCGCCGCAAAGCGCGTGAGGGGTGTGCCGAACCGTGTACCACTGTGCCTCGCGACGGATGCCCTGCAGGCCACGCGGGCCTCCCTGGAACAGCCGGGGCCACCTCCGGCCCAGGGCCACCTCGAACAGCGCCCGATGCGAACGCCTCCCGAGGCATGCGGGGACCGTTCGGAGTCGGCCTTTCATTTTTCAAGATAAGTGAATATATACATACATATGTATATATGTGTGCGTATATATATATATATATATATATATATTCGGTCGGTCTGGGCCTTCCCAGGCCTCGGGACCGTCCGCGGACAACTCGGGATGGCAAGCCCGTGCTGGGGAGGTGGCCGAGAGGTCGAGGGGCCCGCGTCTCGAAGAAAGCGAGGCGCTGGATGCCCGGAGAGAAATCTGTGCCGCGCCGGCTCGGGATCCAGATTGGGATTTCGATCAGCCAGAGGGGGCGTATTTGTAAGTCGGGCATGCCCCTCTACAGGAGGAAAATTCAAAAATAGTGAAAGCATAGTCTGGGGACGATCTGTCAACTATTCTTTTTTTCCCTCCAAAGTCCGCCTGTAGGGGTGAATGCCCGACCTAAGCGTACTTCTCAGGAGCTGGGCAAGTGCGGGCCCATCAGGGCAAGCGCGCTGAGGACCGACAAGCGGGGCCGCAGGATGGCCTTCGTGGACTTCGAGACGACGGAGGATGCCCAGAAGTGCGTCGCGGAGATGCACATGAAGGCTGGAGCCGGTTGGGGGGGCTGAGGTGGTCCAGCATTAGGGAAACAAGTAATGACATAAACAAAAAAAAACTCGGAGGTCCGCGCGGACTTCTCGGATCGGCGTTGGACCCCCCTCCTTGGCGCGGGGATTGCGCCAGGGGCGGCGCCGGAGGTGCCGCCAGGGAGCTTCAGCGCCGATCCCAGAAATCCGCGCGGACCTCCGAGTTTTTATGCTCGTGCCATTCCTCGTTCCCTTGAGCATGCGGGAGCAGGGCCTCCGTCGTCGCCACGGCGGGAGGCGGCTCGAACAACTGGAAGAAAGTTTCGACCCCGGGAGGGGCCTGGGGACAGGTTAGGATCGACTTTGCTTCCATCCCCCGAGAATTGTTTGTTTCATCTCCTGACGGGCGTGACGTGACCCGGCGAGGAGCGGGTGGGTGGCAGGGCCTATCACGGGCGTTATCGCGAATAGTCGAACGCTGCGTTTTCCTTGAGCGTATCTCCAGCTCAGATCCCTCAGCCGCTTCCAACATGAAGGACGTGCGCACAGAGGACGAGATTGCCAAGGCTCGCGAGGAGGGCGAGGA
This sequence comes from Prorocentrum cordatum, assembly GCA_963575745.1. Lineage (NCBI taxonomy): Eukaryota > Dinophyceae > Prorocentrales > Prorocentraceae > Prorocentrum > Prorocentrum cordatum. The sequence goes on from CAUYUJ010005169.1 coordinate 104,001, forward strand.
GGAGGCCGGCAAGGACCCAGATGGGCACCCGACCGGCAAGCTGTTCGTGCAGCGTGTGGTGTCGAGGCAGGAGCGTGAGCGGGAGGCGAAGGCGGCCAGCGCAAGCGTGAAGAAGGAGCCCAAGGTGAACCTCTACGTGAAGAACCTGGACGAGTCCATGGACGACGCCAAGTTGAGGGAGCTGTTCGAGCCCTTCGGGTCCGTCATTTCGGTGTCCGCGCAGAAGGATGCGGATGGGAGGTGCAAGGGCTACGGCTTCGTTTGCTTCGAGACTCCTGCCGAGGCTACCAAGGCCGTCACGCAGATGCACTTGACGGTGATCAAGGCCAGGGGAAGGAGACCTACGTCTCCGACGAGATGCGTTTTTCAATCCTGCAGTTTTTCGTTTATTCTGGTTTCTGGGGCCGCTATCGGACTCCAGGACCATCAGTGTTATGGATCCTGGGGCCGCAGATTGAAAGCACCATATCATACCGTCGGATGTATGGAGAAGCGATTTGTATTCAGGAGGTCGTCGTTTTCTTTGTCCAGAGCGTTTGGGAAAAGCAAAGCGCAACGTCGTCATTTGTTTTACACCTTTTTGATTTTTCAGGAATGAGCGTCGCCGTTGTTTGGTGGACCCTCAGTTAGGGGGTTCTGGAGGTGTCTCGTCCGTTTTGGGACCCCCACCCTTTCCATGTTCGTCCGAAGTCCACGCCGTCGGTTCGAGCAGGCTTTGGGTTCGGTGTCGTTGCTTCTCTCGTGACGCCACCACCAGGGTGGGGCACCTCAGGCAAGGAGGGCCACGATCTATATATATATATATATATATATATATATATAGATACACCTATTCATATAGATCTATATACCTTACGAGGAGGTCTCGAGCGAGAGGGCGGGGGAGCACAGCAGCCGGAGGATCTCCTCCCTGGCTCCCCTCACGCGGGTGGTGGTCGTGCCTTTTTTCTTTCTCGCGTGTTGCCAGGCGTGCCCCTGGCCCTTAAGGTGCCCCCCACGATTGCCGAGGAGGCCCTCACGGCCTCCAGAGCACCCCCTTCACGAGGCTCAGAGGGCCCCAGGAGCTCCAGCATGGAGATAAGCAAAAGCGGGGGGCACCTTGGGGCCAGGGGCACCTTCGGCAACCCCCGATTCCCTGTCCCTGAGATCCGAGGTCGCTGGTGGTGGCGTCGCCCTTCCTCATCCCTGAGACCCGACGCTGCGAAGCAGAGACACAGCAACAGATCGTGAACGGAGCCGCAGACCCAATCTTCCTGCTGCGGTTCCTGGGCCAGATCGATTTGTGATCGACCAGGGGACCGAAAGATTGGGCGGCCCCGCCCGCTCTGACACAAACCACACACGCCTAGATCCGCAGTGGCTCCTGCAAGGGAAAGCCCCTGTACGTCGGCCTCGCGGAGAAGCGCGAGGAACGCCAGGAGCGCCTGCGGCTGCGCTACAACCCCGGCGCCAGCGGCAAGGGCTTCGCCGGCGCCGGCGGCAAGGGCGCGTGGGTCCCAGGCCTCTCGGACATCAAATCTCGGGGACGGCCAGGAGGGGGGGGATGACTAGGGGGGGGTGGGGTATCATGGCGTGGGCCATGCTATTTCCTCTGATTTCATGGCGCCTCTTCTTGTTTCATTACGTCCCCGCCCCCCCCCCCTGGGCCGCGCACATGCCGCCAGCCATGATTTGCGCCCCCACCTCTAGGACGCCCCCTTGGCCGCCCCCGAAAATCAGGCGCTGGCCCCGTGCCCCCTGAGGCACCGACAGCACTGCGTCAACAGTCGTGGGCAACAGTGTGGAAGGATAAGCTCGATGCATGTACCACGTCGTTGGGTCGGCCACGCGGATTCGTGCAAGAATAGCCAGGGTGCAAGAGCATCAAGGGTCTGAGCTTTTATGGCATTTTCGTCGGGTCTTGGCGATTTTTCAACCTCGGGGTCCGTTTCAGCAGCTGCGCGTCGCCGAGAGCCCTCGGGGGGTACCCAGATGGTCCCGAACGGCTGCAGGCGTCTCGAGTTGTGGCCCGAAAGCCACCAGGGGCAACGTTTGGGGGAGGATCGGCTCAGGGGCGGGGGTGCATCGACCTCTAATCGACCAGTCATCGCTGATAGGTGCCTGGTATCGAAGAGATAACAACAGCGTAAACATAAACGTCACGAGTTCCGCGCAGATGTTTGGGATCGGCGCCGGGCCCCCCTCCCTGGCGCCGCCTCCGGCGTCGCCCCTGGCGTGCGCGCGCCAGGGAGGGGGTCTGGCGCAGATCAATGAAATCCGCGTGGATCTCTGAAAGCTTATGTTTGTGTTGGTGTTCCCCACATCCTAAGTGTGGCTCTTGTTTTCTCTTGACACCCCACGTAGTCCTCGCACCTCGCCTGACACCCCCTCTCGTCCCCATTCACACGCTTACGCGCTCACTCAGTCATCATCATCATAATCATCATCATCATCATCATCATCATCATCATCATCATCATCATCATCATCATCATCATCATCATCATCATCATCACCATCACCATCACCATCACCATCACCATCACCACCATCACCATCACCATCACCATCACCATCACAGTCATCATCATCACCGCCATCACCATCATCAGCATCATCATCAGCATCATCACCATCACCATCATCATCCTCATCAGCAGCATCACCATCACTATCACGATCACCATCACCATCACCTTTGAAGTCACCATCACTCACCCACTCACCCAAAGCATTATCATTATCATCATCATTCCCACATCATCATCATCACCACCACCATCATCATCATCATCATCATCATCAAACTCACCACCAGCACCATCACCAGCACAAGCATCAGCATCACCATCCTCATCATAATCATCACCATCACCATCACCATCACCATCATCATCATCATCATCATCATCATCATCATCATCATCATCAGCAACATCCTCATAATCATCATCACCACCATCACCATCGCACACAGTCAATGATCCTAGGGAGTCTTGAGCGGAAGCCTCCTCTGTGACTGAATTGCGAGGACGTCTCAGGCGTGAGCCCTCTCCCTACGGGGTCCGCAGCTCATGTTATTCATCCGACTGGGTCACTGGTTCCTTGTAGTTGTCGTCACTTTTGAGATCAGCAAGCCTGAATTTCGAGGAAGTCTCGAGCGGGATCCTCGCCTGTGAGTGACTTGTTCGTCTGTGAGTGAACTGCGAGGAAGTCTCACACGGGAGCCCCTGTCCTTATGAGATCCGCAGCTCATGTTGCGAATCCGAGCGGGTTATCGGGTTCATAGCACCGTCGTCTCTTTTGGGACAGTCAAGCCTCAATTTGGAGGAACTCTCGAGCGGGAGCCTCGTCTGTGAGTGAATGGCGAGGACGTCTCAGGCGGAAGTCCCCCTCCCTATGGGGCCCGCAGATCATATTACCAGTCCGAGCGGGTCATGAGGGTCTTGTAGCCGTCTTCACACTTGGCCTGCTCAAGTTTTTTTGTTCTACAGGACGTCTCGTGCGGGAGCCTCGTCTGCGAGTGAATTGCGAGGAAGTTTCAGGCGGGAGCCCCTTCCCTATCGGGCCCGCAGCTCATGGTATTAACCCGACTGGGTCATCGGGATCATGTTATTGTCGTCATTGTTGGCTTCTTCAAGCATGAGTATGGGAAAGTCACATGCGGGAGCCTCGTCTGTGAGTGAACTGCAAGGAAGTCTCAGGCGGAGCCCCCTCCCTATGGTGCCCGCAGCTCATGTTATTAATCCGGGAGGATCACCGGGATCCTGTAACTGTCGTCGCTCTTCGGCTCCTGACGCTTGAAAAGGGCGTAAATCTCGAGCGGGATGCCCGTCTGCGAGTGAACGGCGAGGAAGTACATGCGGAACATGATGATCGTGCAGCCGCCCACGCGTAAGTTCTTAGAGCGCGGACCGCCGGCTTTTCTGCGGAGGGCGCTCAGGGAGTTCGGCAGGAGAGCATAGAGCTCCAGGGTTGAGGTGGAGCAGCTCGCGGCAAAGCTGGGTTTCGCGCTGCCTCCCGCTTAAGCGCGGCCAAGCCTGGCCATGTCTAGCGCGAGACCTGCGGGGTTGTCCCCATTTCCCGCGCCCCAGCGGTTCGCGGGGTTGTCCCGACGGCCTGGCCCTCGGAGTTGCCCCAACGGCGTCGCGATCTGACCATCGGAGAACCCGCCCGTGCCGGACTTGGCGGCAACGGTGACAAAGATAATCAATGTGCGCACCCTTTGCTAAGGAGGGGCGGGGGGGGGCATGGAGGGGGTAGACGAGGCATGAGGACGAGGGACGCAGAGCAGGGGGCGGGAATAGGCCCCCCGCCGGGGCGAAATAGAAGAGGGCGAGGAGGAGACGGCAAGAGAGCCTCTGCATCCACAAAAATGACAGCGAGGTCTACTTCCGTATTCGTTTGGGGGGTCTTCATGGGGGGTAGCCCGACCGTCGGTGCAATTAGTTGTTCTACTGGCCGCACGCCCCGTCCAGGAATGTGCGGATTCGATATCGGGGGCCTGTCGCCTATCTACGTCGGCGATCTATTCTGAGCCGCTCGAGGCGAACAGCACTTATGCCCCAGCGCCTTACTATGCGCGAGGGCGCAAGAGTTGATATGGTTGCTGATGTTCCCTCCCCCATATCACTTCCCTGTTCCGCCGCAGCCGGAGTTGACGCAGCAGCGCTTTCGGCCCCAGCCCCGCTAAGACGACAAGGGTCCGCAATAGCCCCATACATGAAGGCCTTTCAAACAAAACCCCTACACTACCATACCAGGCGTTCCTGGTATGATACTATTTGGGGCCTCTTTGGGGCACTTTTCCTCTTGGAGCCCTGTCGGGACCTTCTTGGGGAGTTCTTCGAAATCTTTTGAACCTTTTGTCAGTCTCGGCCCCAGGGCGCCTAAGAGAAGTCCAAGGCGCACAAGAGGGCCCGAAAGAACCCCGAGGGGGCCTTGCAAACAGACCCTAACACTATCACAATGGGGGTCATTTGGTGTGCTTGCTGGGACCCATCCGACGGCACTTTTTTCCAGCTCGCGGGATGTGTCCGCAACCTCGGGGCATTCCGTACCGAACCAAGTGGACAAGCCCAGACAAGACTAAGCAGATCAACTTGATCACCAACATCGCAATCCAACAACATGTGTTGATCGTGGATGGGCCGCATGTAAACACTAGACAGACCAGACCTGCCACCCAGACCAAGCAGATTAGCCAGACCAGCCAGTCAGACCAGCCAGGTAGACCAACCAGACCAGCCAGGCAGACCAACCAGACCATGCAGACGAGCTAACCGTTCAGATCAGCGAAGCCATGACCAGGCTCAGCAGGCCAACCTGGCTGGACCAAGCAGACAAGCCCAGGCCAGATTCCGCAGATCAATTTGACCTGGCCAAGTGGCTGGGTATCGCTCGGACGTGTGCACTTTTCCCGGCGGGGGTTATTAAGGAACATCCTGGATCATCCTGCGAAAAAAAACACGCGCGAAACGGAAACAAACACAGGGAATGGACGTCGGAGCGACGGGGAGGTGAACTAGCCAGACCAGCCAGTCAGACCAGCCAGGCCAGCCCGTCCAGCCAGCCAGACCAGCCAGCCAGCTCTCAAGGCGCCTCTGCAGCGCAGAAGAGATCGCAAGGCAGAACAATCTGCAATGCAACAACAAAACATCGGCAGCAACTGTGTTCGACTGGTCGCCGCCGACGTGCACGCTGCAACCCTCCCTGAACCTCCCCAGACCCCGCGCGGATCCCACGCGGAATCCTAAGCTGAAGCTCCAGCAGCGTCACTGCAGCGAGAAAAATGAAACACAGAAAGTGTCGCAGTGCAAAACAGCTGCAATGCAAGCATATCTGTTTTCGTGTCGTCGTCGCCGACATGTGCACATCAACCCTCCTTGAACCTCCCCCAATCACGGTTGAACCGCACGCGGAATCCAAAGTTGTTTCGCAGTGCCACTACAGCGCAAATAATCGAATTGCAATGCCGAACAAGCTACATTGCAAAGCCACATGCTTGTGTGTGGTTGTCGCCGACATGTGGGCTTCACCCCTTCCTGAACCTCTCCAAACCGCGCTTGGCTCCCACGCGGAATCCCAAGCTCAAGGTCTAGCAGCGCCACTACAGCGGGACAAACTGCAACGTGAAGCAACATGCGCTGCAGCAGCTCTTGCGTTGCCAAGCCGAGCCATTGAAATGCAGACAGCAACTGTGTTCGTGTGGTCGACGCCGTGCGCTTCAGCCCTCCCTCGACCTCCCCAAACCACGCTTGACTCCTACGGGGAACCCTGAACTCAAGCTCGAGCAGCGCCACTGCAGCGCCAAGAAGAACGCAACACTAAGACAACGGCAATGCAAACCAATCGCTTTCGTATGGTCGTCGCCGACATGTGCGCGTCAGCCCTCCCTGGACCTCCCTATTCACGCTTGGCTCCCGCGCGGAATCCGAAGCTCAGGTTCGAGCAGCGCAGGCGAAGCTCAAAACCAAGGTGAAAGCTTGCCCTTTCGAAGCTTGGCGTCCCGCCGTGCGCTACAACGACTGAGAACTATACTAAAGGGGCCCCAGGACACACAAACAAATACACACAAATAAAATGATTCCCCATATTTTCCCATATTTTCTGGGTTGCTGTCTTCCCCCCCACTTCCCATATTTTGCAATCTTTTCCTGGGAGTCGACGATTAATTGTGTCTGTGTGCTTCTTTCCCTCCTGATATACTGCCGACTCCAGCACGATGTCCGCCCCCCCTGAGTCGGCTCCCCTAACGTTGCCCCTCATTGGGGTGCGTACCGTTAGTGCTCCAAGCCCCCACGTGCCACAAGGGGGGTTTGTGAACCCTGCCTTTCCTCTGATAGTCGCTGGTGCTCGAGGGGGGTGGTGGAGGCGGAGGCGGAGGCGGAGTAGGAGGTCGTCCTGACAGCGGCGTGTCCCGCCGCCGTCGTTGCCGCCGTCGTCGATCCCAGGTGGCGTCGAACCGCCCAGCGGCGCAATGCCGTTCCCGGGCATGCCCCCCATGCTGCCCGGCATGCCGCCCATGAACATGTTCGGCAAGGGCGGGCCGCCGGTGAGCATGTTCGGCAAGGGCGGGATGCCGATGGGGATGATGCCGCAGCCCGTGATGGGCATGATGCCCCAGGCAGCAGGGGAGAGGAGGTGGGCGAAGGCAGGAGGAGGACGGGACGGATGGCGAAGGTCGGCTGCCGGAGGCCGCCGCTTCTCTGCCTCCCCGTCTGTCTCTTCCACCGGCACGCCCATTCCAGCACATGCGTGAGCCGGGGCGTGCTTCCTGGGAGGCTCGAGGATCAGGGGGATGAGAATGGGGAGACGGGGGGAAGGGAGAGGGGGGATGGGGGAGGAGGAGGAGGTGGAGGATGAGGAGGAGGAGGAGGAGGAGGAGGAGGAGGAGGAGGGGGAGGAGGAGGAGGAGGAGGAGGAGGAGGAGGAGGAGGAGGACGAGGACGAGGAGGAGGAGGAGGACCAGAGTAATCTCATGATGCGCCAGCGATGCTGCAAGCTCTTCCGACAGGAGCGTTCTGCGCACATTGCTCATACATTCGGCCATGAGCATCTCATACTGAGTGGCTGCTAGGGGTTGGCTTGATGCTGCGGCAATGATACCTGTCTGGACCCGTCCCAAACAAACCATGGGGCATGATAACCCTATAAGACTTGCCGTTCCAGATGCGAGTACGCGTCCGAGCATGCAAGAAGCGTCCCGTGCTTTTGCAATCTGCGCGCGAGGTCGCGCGTAGCTGACGGCGGAAAACCAACCTCCTTAACAATACATGCAAGAGATGGCTCATCGTGCTGCGATCGCAGTAGCAGTTCAGTTCTGTTATGTTTCGACAGAAGGCCTGCATCACATCAACAGACATCGCCGGGCACGGTGAGCGACCTGGAGGCCCACCGCCGCTTCGCCATTGCGACAGCTGCCCTCCGGAGCGCAGCCCTGTGCACAGTCAGCGCCGCGGCGTCATTTGGTGGCTGCACCCACGAGCTGCGCTGCATCGCCACGCCATGGTGGGCCGGCAGCGCACCCAACGGCGGCTGGGCATCTGCGGTCTCAGTGGCGGAGGTCTTGCCGCCGTTGGTCACTCTCTCCTCATCACCAGAGCTCACCTCGCGGCGTCTGGGCCGGGGCCGCGGCAGGCGACGGGACCTCTTCCTCGAGGGCGAGCGGGCCGCCGACCTCGACGGCTCTGGCTCGGCCCCTGGCCCAGCTGCGCGGCGCGGTGGTTGCTCCGCGGCAGCGTCCGCCAGCCTTGCCGCGGCCTGCGGGCCTTGAGGCCAGTGGGCGTGCTGCCGGAGAGGGGCGGCTCCTCCGCCGCCCTGTGGCGCCTGCTGCCCTGGCCGCCCGTCTCGGAGTGGCGCGCGCATGCCGTGCGCAGCTGCATGTCGGCGTCGATGCGGTGTCCGCCCGCCACGCGCCAGGGTGAAGCGGCAGCGGCAGCCAGGGTGAGAGGCCGCCGCCCGCCCGTGCTGGCCCCTTTGCCACCACCCGCAGGCCGGCCACCCCATTGCCTCCCTTCGCCGCTCCTTGGCCGCCTCCTGGCCGCTCGCGTCGCCGCAGCTGTGGTGTGCCAAGGGCAGACGGCGAGCAGCCGCGACGGCGAGCAGCCGCGAGGCGGACGAGGACGCGCGCAGCTGCGAGGAGGAAAAGGGGAGGAGGAAGGAGGAGGAGGAGGAGCAGGAGGAGGAGGAGGAGGAGGAGGAGGAGGAGGAGTAAGAGGAGAAGGAGGAGGAGGAGGAGGAGGAGGAGGAGGAGGAGGAGGAGGAGGAGGAGGAGGAGGAGAGGGGGGGGGCCGCGGGCCCACGGCGCGGTGCTCGCAGGCCATGATGGGCATGGGCATGATGCGGCCGAGGATGGTGCCGGGCAGCATGGTCCGCCCCATGGGCGCGGGCCTGGCGGCCGGGTGCGTCGAACGCTGCAGAGGAGGAGGAGGAGGAGGAGGAGGAGGAGGGGAGGGGGGGTCCTGGAGCGGCGAACGTATCCTCATCCGCGCCCTCGCGGTCTGAATTCCGGGGCGCGATCCCGCGGACACGCGGTCGCACGGATTCGTTCGGCGTGGGGCATGCGCTCAGAAACGCCCCGTATCCGCGGGGTAGCGGCCCAGGGGCACGGCCTGCGAGGCCGCGGAAATGGATATGTGTTTCGCCCACGAGTGAGAGTGGAAGGGCGAGACCTGGCCACCGCTGGGGAACGGGCGCGTGCCGGGTACATCAGCACCACAGCCCGAGTCATTTTTCAGGCGACGCCGCGTCTGCCCTTTGCGAGGGTCTCGGCCGCCGTGGGCCAATATGGGTGCGCCAGAGTGAGTTAGTGAGGAGAGGCGAGGGACGAGGGAGAGGCGGGGAGGACGGACTCGAAGGGGAGAGTGGAGTAGGAGGGGACGGGATGAGGAGGGGGCCAGGAGGTGGAGGACGGCGATTGATATTTTTGAAGCTTTCAATTCTTTGTTGTGTTTCTGGCCAGAGGCGTCCTGGGAACGCCGATCGGGAGTTCGGAAGGCCTGAGGAGGTCTTTGTGCATCGTCCGCCTGATGGGCGGGATCCCAGACCTCTGTTGGACGAATGTGCTCCACGGCATTCGGCTTGATTCTTCCCTCTCTCAGGTCACCCGCAGGGCCGCCAAGACAGCCTGACTTCGTGTTCCGTGGTTTGGGTTCGAGAGTCGCTCTTCCCTTTGGGGCAGCGCGATGGCACGAAAGCATCACAGCGCTTCGTGTTTGGCGCCGTGCAGGGCGCGAAGTTAGGTGACCCACAGTCGGCGCTCGGGTAAGCAATCGTCCTGACATGAGCTGACCCATGCATAGCAGCATGTTCCTCCAAGGCCACGAGGGCCCACTGAAAACCTGGTGCATCTCAGGTGCGGTGCGCCTCTGGTTTTCCGATAGCAAGACTCATTACCGCATGTATCGGCTGCAGGTTTAAGTTGCTCCTCCTGGCTGATTGAACAACTTAGTTTTCGTCCCAGGTGTCTGGCTTAATCAGCTGATTATGGCTAGTAGCTCCTTCGTCTTGATGAGCACCTTCTCATCAACCCGCCTGAGTAGCTCCTTCAGCAAATTATGTTGCTCCACACATGTGCGTGAGTAAAGGTTTACCCCCAATCTTGGCATGGCGGTGATCGCGAATATGATGGAATCGAATGCTGAAGCACGCAGACGAAAACGACGATCCTGTGCGGGCGTCGCGATTCAACCAGTGTGCCAACTGACACGTTCGAGGAAGTCCCGCGCGAAACGTTCATGCTCTTGCTGTTGCGAACCAGGTGCGCACCGTGTTTGGGGGGGTGTCTCTCGCAATTCGCTAGTTTCGAAACGGTTTCAGACTGGAGTTGAAATCGCGTGTTGGAGGAAGTCCCGCACAAGACGCTTACTTCCCCGATGATTCGAAATGGTTTGTATGATTTCGATTCTGGTTTCGAATCTGGTTCGAACCTATTCTGCGAGGAAGTGCCACGCGGTTTGCAGGTTTCGAACCACCATCCTGGTTAGTCTTATACGACAATTCTTTGAATGTGCAGATCTGGGTTTGCCCGCCACCCCGCTTGCACAGCTTCGCCCAGGTCACCCTGTACCAGAATCCGCGCTCCTGACGGGGCGACCCGCGGTTGCGTGTCGCGCGCCCGCATGTCCGATCCACATTGCGGCAGCCTGTGCACACTTGGGGAAACGCCGCTACTCCCTGGACCTCTCCCGGGGTGTGTTCTAAACCAGGACTTCGAGGCGAATCCAGCGGTGGCGACGAGGCCCTCCCAGGAGGCCCAAAAAGGGGCAAACGGGCGAATGCTGGAGGTATGGTATGGGTACTCATTTCTCCTCCGAGCTCTGCCCACGGTGACTCCCCAGGCGTTGCCACCTGACTGGGTCTCCTTCGAGGTCTGTTCTTGGGAGCCCGGGGCGGCGACACTGAAACCAGCGCTTCCTGCATTCATCTGGGCCTCCTAGATGGGGTCGGAGTAGATGGGGTCGGAGGATCGCGCCGCATCGCCGATGCATCGCCGATACGGCTCGATGTGGGGCCCGATTTGCTTCACGCCGACGTCGCCGATGCATCGCCGACGTCGACGATGCATCGCCGGTGCATCACCGATTCATCGCCGATGCATCGCCGATGTATCGGCGATGCGGCGCGATCCTCCGACCCCATCTTCTCCGACCCTATCTAAGAGGCCTTTGATTTCGAGATCGCAGTTGCCCCCGGCCCCCGTGACGCTCCTCGCCCTTTGCGTTTCCTCCTCCCCCGTCCTCTCGAGTAGGGGATCGACTACAGCACTGAGTTATCCCAGAGTTGATTTTTTGTTCGTCGACTCCATTCTGTGGTCAACCCCCCACTCGATCCTTGTTCCTCTCGCCTCTCCCTTATATGAAGAAGGGGCGAAAATCCGGTTCAAATCTGGTCCTGCTCGAGTCCCAGGTGTGCTCCAAGTGCGGTCCAGATCGGGCCCAGACCGGGCAGCGCCGCGGGCCGCGCAGGCTCCCATGGAACAGACACCAGAGTCTCCCCCGGCTTCCGACTCACCACCACACAGTCAAGTCCAGATTGGGGACGTATATTCAAGTCGGGCGTGTCCCTCTACAGGAAGAATATTCCAAAATTGTTTTGTTTTTTTTAAGTATGGGGACGATGTTTGACTAGTTTTGACTATTTTGCTACATTTATTAAGTATGTTTGATTTTTCGCCCAAAATCCGCCTGTAGGGCTGTAGGGGGACATGCCCGACCTAAACGTTTATCCCATAGCCGCCATAGCGTCGGATGTGGGCCTGGCTGGGCATGCCCCGCCCTCAGCGGAGCGGAAAGCCCTTCATGTCCCAAAGTTGGTGGATATAGGCAGCCCCAGCAAGATGATAGTTTCGCATCGTAGCCACAGCGACACCCAGGAGTCACCACCCATCTAGGTTTAAGTCGGGCCTGTCCCTCTACAGGAGGAATATTCGAAAATAGTAATAAATAGTCAGGGGACGATGTCTTTACTATGTTTGAGCATTTGCCGTATTTTTTTGAGTATGGTTGCTTTTTCGCCTAAAATCCGCCTGTAGGGGGACATGCCCGACCTAAACGTCAATTCCATAGCCGCCATGGCGTCGGATGTGGGCCTGGGCGTGTCCCGCCGTCAGCGGGCGGAGTGGGAAGCTCTTCGCGTCCAAAGTTGGTGGATATCGGCAGCCCCAGCGCGATGAGAGTTTCACATCGTGGCCACGACGACGCCCAGGGAGTCACCACCCACCCAGGTCCCCCCTCCTTCTTTTTACCCAGACCCCAGACCTCCTATGCATTGTTGCTGTTCCGATCCGCGGGCCCCACAGGGGCTCGGCCCCTTCCCCAGGATCGCTTTTGAGGAGGGGGAGGAGGAGGAGGAGGAGGAGGAGGAGGAGGAGGAGGAGGAGGAGGAGGAGAAGGAGGAGGAGACGGAGGAGGAGCAGGAGGAGGAGGAGGAGGAGGAGATCCCTGGTCGTTCTCGACGGTCGCAGATCGAAGAGCTCGGAACTGGCCTCCAGAGGCCGAGCACGGAGCAAAGCATCTGCATGTCGACTTCGCGTCAGGACCTCTAGAGGTGTCGGTGCCATCCTCGTCCGCCGCCGCTCTGCTTCCCCCGGCTTCCCCTGACGGTGCCTCGGCTTCTCGATCCGTCGGGTCTCCAGCACGGACCCTTGGCTGTAAACTTCCCCATCCGTCTTTCGCGCGGCGAGCCGCCAGGGACCAGCAAAATTCCCACCGAGGCAACGTTTGGGGGACGCATCGACCCCCAATCGCGCACTCATCGCCGACAGGTGCCCGATGGCCCGCCCCGCCCAGGAACGTGCGGCTTCGCCCTCGGGGGCCCGTCGCCTGCTCGATGTTTGCCCTGCTGAACCGGTTTCCCCCCTTGCACCCCCCTTTTAAGCACGACCAGAGACCACACAGAGTGTGATTCGGACGGTGCTGGGACGAGGATTCATCCGTTCCAGAGCCTTCCCAGAGCGCTCGCAGAGCGTTCCGGAGCGCTCTGAGGAGGCCGCGGCGCCCGAGACATCCTCCAGGGCCGCTGGAAGCCAGAGATTCCGGATTCATCCTCACCCGAATTTCTCTTCGTTTTGGCTTCGTCTCAGTGGCAGATCCCTCCCTGCTGACGTCCTGGCGCCACCCCACCGGCAGGTGGCGGGGGGCGCGCTGCCTGGGGCGGCCCCGCGGCCGCCGAGGCCGCACCTTCCGCCGCTCTCCCCCTCCGCGCTGGCCGCGGCGCCGCCGACGGTGCGCTCCGGCGCGGAAGCAGATCGAGATAACCGCATGGTTAGGGCTGACCCAAAAGGGGGTCCATCGACAAGGGGGTGGTGCAACAGATTTGGTGCAACATATTGGTGGGGTTGCATTACATTTGGGGCGTGCAATACCTTCAGGGGCGCAGATGTGTTGCTGGATTTTCGTGCGCAATGCCGCAATGCATTACGTGCAATACAATGCAATACAATTCTCCGGAGCAATATATTTGCAATAGAATTGCCCCAAATCTAATGCACCACCCCCTTTCAGATGGACCCCCTTTGGGTCACCCAAAATTGCCCCGATGAGAAAGTACAGTGGGAAACCATGCCAAGAAGCACCGTGCTTGCTTGCAGGGTGTCCTGGGCTTCTTCGGCTGCCACGCGTTTGAGATTGACTTCCCCACAAAAATCGATGGAAGTCCTGGGGTCTCAGGGTTGGGTTTCTTGCGGAAGGCTTCTTGTGGTTGAGCTCCTACTGTACAGTCGGCCCTAGTTAGTAGGCCGACCCTGCCAAACCAAGGGTGCCCTTGCGTCCCGTGTCTCGCGACCCATGCCTCCTGCATTCCGTTGGCAATGTGGCCCTCGGAAGGGTCTTGTGTCCTCTCGCGTGTCCTGTCTAATCAAGTCCGACTGTATCCACCCCTCCCCCGTCAGTCCCCGGTGTTGATTAGCTCCGGCCATGACAGTTTTGGTCGGCGGCACGGGCTGGCGATGTCGAGCTTGATTATCCACTGGGCCAAGTACTTATCGCAGCTGTAGTCTTATTACCATGAGTCGCAGCATTGCCATCATCATCATTTGTATGATTGTTCGTGCTACTCCTATTTCTGATGTTACAGTCGCACACTCCGTACATCCGTACACCATACATCCGTACACCGTACATCCGTGCACCGTACATCCGTACATGTGACTTGGCGAGAACAATGTTCACTATCCCGCCTGGAGTCGAATCTTGTTATTTCGAGGTGTGATTATCGGGGGCGCTCGGTTACTTACTGTTGGGGGGCGTTTGCTGAGGAATGTGCCCAGGCGGCTTCAGTCCCTGAGGATTCCTTATCTGATGAGGGCGGCGGCGATATCCATGGCCAACTCATCGAATGCCCTTACCGTAGCGTGAGGTCGGGGCGCTGCAGCCAGAAGTCGTGACGACCAGGTGTTTGTCGATTGGGGCCTCCGCGGAGGCCGTGTCCTGGCCACGGGGCCGTCAAGAAGTGATTCGGGACGGATAGCCGGCCCCAGGGAGCGGTCCACGGGGGGCGACGTCACGTGCAGACTGCGACGACGTTCGAGGGTCTGGCTGCGGCTGGGTTCCCGACGCACCCCGGAACACGCCCCGAGGACTCCTGTCGGGACGCGCCTGGGCATGCATCCCAAGGACGACGACGACGCCCACGAGCAGGCCCCCTCTGGGCCACCAGACGACGGCGCCCACGACGGCAACCTCGGGAAACTTCTGGAGACGCCTTGAAGGCCTAGAAGCCCCAGAAGGCCTAGAAGTCCATGGAGGAAGCCCCGGCAGGCATAGAAAGCCTCGAATGCCTAGACGGGGCCCCTCGAAGGCCCGACAGATGCTGCGTCCTCTGGCGCCCAAAGGCGGCCTCGCCCGGGGCCCAGCCCCGATAAGCATCGGACTGCCCCCCAGCTGCTTGCCCGAGGCGCCCGAAGTTGCCTGCCAGGGCTCTTCCCTGCGGCGCCCGAAGCTACGTGGCGGGCCGCTTCCCAGGGCAGCCCGAAGGTACCTGCCAGGACGCTCCCCTGAGGCGCCCGAAGGTACCTGGCAGGACTCTTCCCTGCAGCGCCCGAAGCTATCTGTCTGCCAGAGCGTTTCCCTGGTCGCGCGGCCCCAGATAGCATCGGATGGCATCGACTGGGTTCGAAATGAGGTGGAAGGCCCGTCCGGGACACGTGTTCTGCATGAGGTGCAGAAGCAGATGCTCGGCGAGAGGCTCTACATGCTGATCTCGTGCGTCCAGCCCGAGCTGGCCGGGAAGATCACAGGCATGATGCTGGAGATGGACACCAGCGAGCTGCTGCTCCTCCTCGATTCGGAGCAGCAGCTCAAGACAAAGGTCGACGAGGCCCTGCTCGTCCTCAACAGGAGCAAGTGACAACGGGCTGGCTCGCCATTCCGTGTATGTGTTTTACGCGGGGAATTTAACTTGGCCGCCTCGCGCCCCGGTGTCTTTGTCCGCTCGTGGATCCGTCTGGCGGCCACTCCCCCGCATCCCTTTCCTCCTTGCTCTTCCCTCCCTCTCCTCGCTCCTTCCTCGCTCCTCTTCCCTCCCTCCACGTTCCTCCCTCCTTCCTCGCTCCTCCCTCCTTCCTCGCTCCTCTCGCCCTCTCTGGTCCTCCCTCCATGTTCCTCTCGTGGATGAACTCATTTTTGAGCACGCTCGGCCTTCGTGTTCCCCTGGATCTGTCTCTTCCTCCTCCTCCTCCTCCTCATCATCATCCTCATCCTCATCTTCCTCCTCTGACGCCTCCTACTCCTCCTCCTCCTCCTCCTCCTCCTCCTCCTCCTCCTCATCCGTGTTAGTTCTACGTAGCCATGTTGGCTCAAGGCTCAACGTCCTGGAACCAGCGATCAGATTCGAACTCCGCCGCAGGGGGGCTCGAGGCTTCTACGGCGTCCTCTGCGTGCCCACACACGTGTGAACCGCCCCCCTCCCCAGGTCCCCCGCGCTGCCATCGTGGGCCGTGGTGGCAGCTACGGGGGGACGCTCGGACTTCTGCGCAGGACCCCAAATGTCTGATTCTGATGGCCCAGGTGATCGGAGTCGCAGCCCTCCTGCACCATCAGTTTCCGCAGGTGTTGCACGGAGGCGGCTGCAAGACTATGATCGTCGACCCGAACCTCGCAGCGGACGCGCCCCTCGTGAAGAGCGACACCGCGACCGGAATCGAGAGGAAGCTCGCGAGCCACGCTCCTGCCCAGCAGACTCCTGGCCCGCGGCGTTAGGATCGTCACCATGCTCTACCAGATGCTGGACCTCCTCCTGATGCTTGTTCTTCTCTGGGCGAGCGTAACATGAACAACGCCCAAACAACTCGGTCGTCCTCGCCGACGTTGGCGTGTAAGCTGTCCGCGTAAGGTCGCGCGTGAGCGCCCTCAGCTCCACTGTGGCGTGCCGCGCCAGCGGCCCGCGTAAGCCGCCGCGTAAGGTCGCTGTGCCATCTCGCGGAAGATCCGTTCTGGGTCGTCGCTCACACGTTCGTGGCGGAGGAGGGTTACCAGCCCACGCCCGCCACTTGCACGGCTACTCCCGCCATCGCGCGCGATCCTGTCCAGGAGCATGATCCATGGCGTGGCATCTCCGTGATGCAGTGTGTGGAACGACGGGTGCTCGAAGCCTTGCAGGTCGACGCAGCTGCCATCCATAAAGCAGTCAGCAGTGCAGCAGCAGCAGCGGCATCGTCGCAGCTCGAGTCCATCGCCAGTCGGCTTCAGGCTTCATTACTGGGCGAGAAGGTGCGAACGCACAGGCGACTTGATACCAGCTCACTTGAACTGCAAGAACTACGTCCGCGACAAGACAGTGCTGCGGCAGCTCAAGCAACCAGACGCAGCAATTAAGGTGAACCAGA